>VWZY01001960.1:41954-87000 GCA_013399075.1 Chloroceryle aenea
ATAACCAGGGGGATGGTTCTTCCCCCACCGCCCTATGTATCATTTGAATATTCAGTGATGTCATGTTTTTTGACCTCCGCTTTAACGCAAGGAATGCCAGCATTCTGGCTTTTGACCTGTGGAAGTATGTTAGTGTTTAATGAGCAAGACTGGCTTAATGCATCTTATTAGGCAAACTGAAATCTGATGACTGTCTTCAAAGATATCATCTTTTGCGTGTAGGCTTTCTCCTGCTGCCATACCCTCCTTCTTTGCATCCCTCCATATGTAGGTATGCTTCGATGCTCTGATACAACAGTGTGTATGCACAGGATTCTTGAGGGAAAAAGAAACCTTTCCATGTAAAGCCCCAGTAGGATATGTTGTACTGTAAAACTGTTATTTATATTCTGCCAGCACTGTGCTTTGGCTGGTGAAGTCGTTTGGATGTTATTTCTTCTACTTGAAATTCTCCATTAAAAGAAGTTATATTGCCTCTGAAAGAAAAAAAAAAAATCCAGAGGAACAGTTATGGTAAATAATATATGTTCCTGAATCCATGAGGCTTCCTGAAATCTGTATTTACTTGAAGGACTCCAGTGGCCTCAGTGCTGGGTAAATAATATGTGTACCAAACTATGTGTGACATGCATACCAAAATGCAAATGTAACCAGGTAAACAGAATGCCTTTTTTAAATGCCTAAATATGGTAGGAGAACATCAGAGTGAGAGAGGCTCTAGCCATGTTTTATAACTTTCCATGTAAGAGGCTTTTTCAAAGAAACAATTTTATTAAACAAAACCCAAGAATCTCACTGACAGAAAAAGTATGTTTAAAAGTAACAAACCACCAGAAAGCCAGGAAATCCAAAATTAAAGGATAAATCTGTCTTAAGTCCTCACACTGCAAGCCAAGTACAGCAAGCTCAATCCACTTGCTGCCCTGAGAAAAAAAAAAACGACTTAAATAGGCATTTGGACTTCAAAACTAATTCTGCTCCTGCACTGCTGTGAATCAGGCGTTAGCCCCCTGAATTGCAAGTTGTACCAGCCCATGAAAGTGGGCAGGAATCAAGAGTCCACCAGGTTTGCCTTTTTGCCATTGGGTTTCTGTGCCGTTAGTGACTCACTGGTGGCTCGCTGGTGCCTGTGCACGTATGCACAGGGGCACAGAGAGCCTGGAAGCAAAGGTTGCACTTTCACAGTCCAAATGGTCTTCAGCTTATCCTTCTTGATGACAATATGTCATGGGCTGGAGAAGTACGTCTTGGCATGGCTGCATAAAATGGTTAAAAGGTACTAATTTTGACTTCCATGCAGGTGTTTATACAGCACATGCTTTTAAGATAGTATATTTTTTCTGCTGAAGCTAGGAATTCACTACACCGGCCTTGCAGACTTGTTTACACAGCTATATACGGTATGTGTGTGTCTACAGCAGCTTCAGTTGGTACAGTTCCTTTGGTGAAGTCTTGTAAAATGTACAGGTGTGGATATGCTACATTCCTCTCCTGTGTTTTTCCTTCTTTTTTTTTTTTTCCTCCTTCCCCCCCCAAAAGTCACTTGATCAGGTATCAGACATACTGAAAACCTGGCAAGACTACAGGAAAGTGGCTAGACTTGGAGTGTTTGTGTACTTAAAGAAAGAATCTTGCACATTTTCAACTTTCAGTCACAGATATTTTTTTATAAGAGCAATTGGAGGTCTGAGCCAGCCCTCAAAGCGGAAATCAAAAGCTCCCAGAGAAACATACCCGAGGAATGTGAATCTGATCCAACAACCATACGCAATGCACATGCAGCACTGTCAGTCTTATAGGAAGTCTTGCCATATATGGACATCTGGACCCTGAGCTGTTTATCATCATGATAGGCTTGTAATTGGCTTCAGACATTTCTGGCTTGCCTCAGGTTTAGTGTGCCAATTAGTTCCTTTCCCAAAATGTTCAACAGGATATTTCTTTAAAATTGTAATAAATATATCTCAAAATCCTGAGAGGTCTAGTTAAAGTTACATTAGCAGGCTGTTGTTTAGAATACAGATTCCAAGCAAGGTTTACTCTGCTAGCTCAGAAATGGACTCAGAATGAAAATAAAGAGCTTTATTCCATCGTGAATGTGGTTGCCTGGTATTTGTCTTTCTTAGAAGTCATTGGATAACTTATTCTATGTATCTGTAGGCAGAGAAAGCGCTCTGAATTAGACCACTTGCTGGACTTTTACTCATCCTTTTCTGGGGTGATGTCTGAACTTATGAATCAACAATGGCAAAGCAAAATAGAAAACTACATCTCCCAGGAGCTGTCAGAAGAGTTACCTGTGTTGCACCATTTGTATTGCATTGTTAGAGCAAGGCACAGGGCACAACCCTTCCACTTTGGACAGTTCACATCAGCCAGTTTTACCAAAGAGAGGCATTAACTCTTCTCCCACGTGAACCAGAATAAGAAGGCTGGGTGGTGCAGTGGATGGCATAGGGCCTATGGAAATGTTCGTGATGAACTGGTGGACCTGCTCCAGGTTCCTCAAGATCCTGGGTCTGTTCTCTGCTGGCATCAGCTGGACAGGTGCACTGAATGCACCACTGGCCATCAAAATGCTTGGACTTGAGAAGTCAAAGTCCATTGAGCTAAAGCTACCCAAAAGTATGGCTGTGGCAAAACCATTAGACATGATGATTCCCGTTAACAGATCTGAATTCTGTTGTTTTCTGCAATGGTCGTTATTTAAACTTATGTTCTTTACATTCTAACATGTAATATTTTGCTACTTGTAGAGTTGCTGAGAATGCTGCTTTAAGCTCTCAGCTTCCTTCTTAGAAAGTAACTGGAGTTTTTAGGAACGTGTGTGGTCGTAAAGCAGCAAAGTGATTACTGGAAGTCAAATAGTCATAAAAAGACTATTCGAAGCACATGTAAAACTCTTTGTGTGACAGAGAGATTATCAGTAGCATGAAGCCAAAGGTCCTTTACCTGACCAGCCTCAGGTTCAGTTTATCTGCCTGATTTTATTCTGAAAAGTTTGCCGTAGCGCTTGTCAGCACTGTAGGGAGCAGCATTCACTACATCTGTGCAGAGCTTGGCTGTGCAGATCTTCATAAAAGCTCACAAAGGTGAACGAGGAGGGAAAGGGACTTTCATTCGTTTATTTTGCAGGTTTGACTGAGGTTGGCAACCTCTTGGTGTAGTAAGTCAACTAGTGTAGGACTGCAGTGAGTCACTAACCAGGCCTTTGAGAATCATCCTATAAATGGTTAACCATTCAGAAAGTGTCACTCTGGAGAGGAAATGTGATTCAGAACATCCACCAGAAATCCTTTGAGGTCTGTGTGTTAGAGGAACCACTTGGAAAACAGCTAGAGGAACACTTCCTCCCACTCTGTCATAGCTTACACGGGCAGCAGGAAATAATCAGATCTGTGTATTCTGAAATTTTATTTTCAGTTCTACAACCTGCTTCTCTCAGGAGCTGTCAGGGTAAGTTTTGAGGTTTTGTGGTCCATCCCCTGTCCCCAGGCTGAGAGACATCAGTGTTCAATTAAGACTTGAGCAGATTAGAGCCATCACTTAACAAATGCAGGTTGCTCTGCTGTAAAGGATGTTGTAGCTGCTGTGGAGTAGAGGCCTGGGGAGAATCCTGTGAGATACATTTTTCCATGTTATCCGATAGGGTAGGATCTGGTAGGGTTGTACCTTTGGGGATAATGAATAGAGTGTTTTCTTTGGGGAGAATGAGAGAGATCACTGTGTAAAATTTGCCCCCTTTTTGATGCAGTCTGTGTTCACTGACCTTGGTATAGTAGCGGGGCTTTTCTGTTTGCACGAGGGCTCCCTGAGAAAGTGGAGGAGTTGGGTTATTGTGTAGCTCTAGAATGCCTCTGGAGGACTTGATAACCACACTGCATCAACTGATCTACAAGGGAATGTAACATCCTCAATGAATTAACATAGGATTTTAGAAACTGCTTGATTTTCAGGAGAATAGTTGCCCATAGTTCATCTGCCAGCTTGGCTGGCTGTTTATTCAGTAAGTGATGCATGGTATGTGACCTGTGTAAATACATCTGTACAAGTGACGCAGATGGGGAAACTAGGATGTAACCTACAACAGCCAAGGTGGCTTCCTTATTGACCCACGGATGTGTGTGAAATGCAGCAACTACCAGACCAGCTCTGAAAACCATCTTAGGATGCTAATCTCTCTGGTGTTGGTGGGAAATTCTCTGCCAGGCCGTTTTTCACATGGAACCGAGGAAAGTGGATGCGTTGTTAGGGAAGTGGGGATATTTCTAAGATATTATTATTTCCTGCAGGAACTAATTGAGGAAACTTAGTCGTTCGGTGGTCCCAGGTCTGGAGTTTACAACGATGTTGCTACAAATGTCTTGGTAATGAGTGGCTTTTAAGTAATAAGTATGAAGTTGTACAAGTGGTGGGACTCACACTGACAGCAAGTGTTTCTGAGCATATTACCCCATTTATAACCTTTTTATTAAAGGGTTTTAAATAGAAACTAAGGTTAGCTTTCTACTGTACCTGGGTGTTTGTTTTGACCATTTTGGACAATGGGGTCTTTATGAAGATGGAGTCTATGAAGTTATTTGTGGTGCATTTCTTGTGAGGACATTACCCATGATGGATCTTGTGGAAAAGTCTAACCTAAATAGCATGGTAAATTGGTACCATTATTTACGCATCAGTTACAACACAGGATGAAAAGATAGTTCATCAGTTGCCTTTTTTCATTACCTAAGATTTGCAAGGTACTTGAAAATCCTAAAGCTGTCCTGACTGGTGTTCACTCTGTGAGTTAGGAACTTTGTAATACAGAAGTTTCAGGTGAATTTTAAAGGCATGTATGAACTAGCCACATCTTTTTCTTTCTCCTTATGTCACTCAGAAGATTCAGAGGGTTGAATTTCAAATTCCCCACGAACAGCTTTCTTATTTTGCTATCTTAAATTCAGTGAGACCTCACATAGGCCTTCACATATCTTTTTTTTTTTTCTTCATAAATGGCTGGTAAAGAAGGACAGCTTGCAAAGTGCACAACTTGGGAAGTATGCTTCGTATTTCTTTTTTTTTGCCATCAAGCTGCCACAGGGGGGAGTAGAAGTTTGGAAAGGACTGTGCTGCCCAAGAAGCCACCGAGGCAAGTGGTGTATTCCAGGTGCATACCCCGGCCAATCCCTTACTGGGGGAAGAATGGGCTCAAGAGTGGATGTGCTAGGAGTGAAAGCGTTGCTTGGAGGAAGGAGCTGTAGGGTTTATGCCACTGGGACACTCTGGATGGTTCACTGCATCGCAAAACCACGCTGTTTTTCTTATTCATTCCAACCAGCTTTTCTCTCCAGATGTAAAGGGAATGTGACTGAATTGTTTTCCTGAGGGAAGATGACACGTGGGAGTTGTACAGTACTTGCAAAATCCCCGTCGTTCTGACGAAAGGCTTTTCCCACGTTAGGACTATTTGCTTATGAAGAAAAAATGCTAGGCACAGGCAAGGCAACTTTGCAAGGCAGAGGACACAGTAAAGAAGGTTTTGCCAACTTGATAGTAAAGGGTTATTCTTGTGGGATTGTTAGTATTGGTGAAATCCACTCTGTGTGCTTAACGCTTGAGTAGCTGGACTCTCTGTGGGTCCTGAGCAGCAAGGATGGGGAAGGGGGATGCCTTGGTTTCAGACTTACTCTCTCATCTTGTGTCTGACCACAGTTGCTCTTGCAGTGCATGGTCTGTGGTAGCAGTGGCTGGCAGCCACCCTTCTGCCCTGCCAGTGGGCCTGAAAATCTGAGGAGGAGGCGTGTGGGCAGAGATGGATTGTGTAGGTGTGAGAGCAAAAGGGGTGGGCTGGGATTTTGGAGTAGTGCATCACGACAAGAGGGTGGAAGGGGGCTTATCCCTCCTGTCAGCTTCCCACCCACATGCCAGATTTGAGACTGCACCCAGAGACAAGCAGCAGTGGTGATGAGTGGGAAAGCATAAACAGGGCTGAAAAGAGAGGTGCATGTACATGTTTCTGTGGGAAGGGTTTGGGGAAGAACACAGAAGGAAGTGGAGGAAATGATGTGTGAGGAGAGAGGTCTAAATGAACCAGCCAAGGATGAGGTGGGCTTGGCAGCTTTCTTCCCACTGCCTTCACAGCATTTTACCACCGAGAAACAGTGTTCAGGTCTGTTCAGCCACGGGCAAACTCCTTTGCCAGAAGAGAGCAGATGTGCCCGCAGCAAAGTCTGGGTGCTCCGGTTTGGAGCATCTTCAGATGCTGCATTGAGGGGCACAGTGGAGTGACTACGTGCTTCTGGCTTTTTGGGTCTGTGTTAGAGAGTTTTATCTTTGGACAATTTAGTCAACAATTTTTAAGAAAGAATGAAGTCATTTTCAGGAGCTACGTAATGATCAGGAAGGCAACCAAAAGGAGTGAATTAGGCACTAGATTTGAGTGTGCAGATCTGTAATGAGGCAAATAAGCAAGGAAAAAAAGGAAGAATTAAAGAAGAAATGCAAAAATAGGATTTATGTTTCTATAGCCTATTATGAGAAATAACAATGCTGTGTATTACTTGTTAAATGTGTAAATGTTAAACATTACTTGTTTAGAATACAGAAGAAAATATGGCAAGCAGGTCTTTGCTTTTGATTTTATTGGTGAAAGTAGGATGGAAAGGAAACAATTCTCTGGGTTACTTTTTCTGTGCTTTTTATATGTCTGTGATTCCTGGACTGTTGAACTATCATCAAAAGGAACCTGGGAGAAATCCACATTGTTTGTGTACAGTATACTGATAAATTCAATGCCTGTTCCACAACTTTGTGCCTAGCATAAACACACACACACACAAAGAGAGAGAATTAATGGTTCAGTTTCCAAATAAGACATAAGGAATTTGTTTATACTTTTGGGAGGTAGTGTATCTCAGTTTGAATGGAACTATGTTAAGTATATTGAAAGTCTCAAGGAATGCAAAGCTGGGTTTGTTCAACAATAAACATCTAAGATAACAAGAACATTTATATATTTGGCCAGCTGAAGCCTAAAACTCACATTTGTTGGTTTTTTCATAGGGATGTTTGTTACAAGTTCAGGGAGGTAAAAATGCAAACATAAAAAGATAAAATTAAATAAATTCAGAACAACTTTAGAATTTTCCCTTAGTTGCAATGCTCTATGCACTATAGAAGGAATTACAGAAGTCAGAAGCATACTGAAGGTTTTACCACAGTTTATTGTACTCACTTGGACCTTTGCAGTGATAAAACCTGGAGACCTGAGACTGTCACAATGTCACAGAAATCAGTTTTAAAGATACCTACGCTTCTGTCTCCCTTGTCCTAAAATGCTTTCAGCTTGGTTTGTGAAAGCTTTTTTCCTAGAAACATTCACTGAGGAAATTGGCAGTGAAGTGTGAGTACATAAAAGAAGAAAAAGTCAGGCACCTAACAATGTAAAAGCCTAGACCCTGGTTAGAGTGCTTTGTAAAGTACAGTGCCAAGATGCTCATTCTGGACATGGTGTGTTTCATAGCATTTGAAGGATCAGTATCTATATGAAAACAAAACCAAGAGCAAAACCAGTGTTATGCATTTGGTCTGTAATTCTTTCCATGGCTTTTCCTTTTTTATCATTTTGAACTTTTGAGGAAAAAAAAAATCTGAAATTTGAGAGAAATAATAGCATCTAATGCTTTGGCTCGATGTGTTAGCCCTTCTATTTCTAACCTTCACTAGGGTTTAGAATGAATGGATAGCGTAGTTACTGTCGTGTAACTGAAACATTCTTTTAGATGAAAAGGTGTAGATGTGTGCTCCTGGTGCTAGAGGTCACAGGTTTGCTCCTGCTGGGACTCCATTTTGCATTATGTTCAGAGCTGATTCATTATGTACTTCTGACATTTGAAAAAGGTTATTTTATTATGGTATAATTCCAACAAGAAAACCACACATGCTATGTTTTCAAGCCAAACTGGTTGATGAATGAATGAGATGTCAAGGTTTTGTTTCTTGAAGGCCATCAGAGAAGATCCTGCCAAAGTTATGTTTTTGCTCAGAATTCCTTTCATTTGTCCTGCTTTTCCTGCAGATCAACACAAAGCAATACATTCTCATCACTAATTATTAACAAAACCAAACAAAAAACAAAAAAGAAGGCAACAAAAAAGCACCCAGGTAAGAAGAATGTTCTGTTCCAGAAGCATGTAGCAAGAAAGCCAAGAAGGATCACAGTTGCAGGACTTGGAACAGATTTGGTAGACAGGGACTAAGTGAACTAATGTATCAGAGTGCACATGAGAACTAAGATGGGAATAACAGGGAAGGTGGAGAGAAATAAACTCTGAAAGTTAAGATAGTGCAGTGCCCATATTTGTATGATATGGAGCCATAGTATTGATGCTCCTGGTGAAAATAGACCCAGGGTCTGTGATCCTCTTGCCTAATGAGTGCTCTTGCTTGGAAGTAAGCTCTGTATCAAGTAAGTGTAGGCACTGAGATAATTGGTAATAGAATGCCCAGGTGTAGATAGCTGAGGGGTAAAACTTTCTTGCCTGCCTGCCTCTGCCCTTTGCACCTTACAAAGCATTTGGTTGTTTTCGCATCATTCTTGTATCAAATCCCTGTTCATTTGAGAAGCATCCTCCTTTTTCTGACTGTTACTTTCGCCTTTCCTACAGCAGTCTGAGTCTCAGTGCCTTTTCAACCCTTCCCCCATTTCACTTGGGTCTTCAGTGTACTGCCTGCTCTCAAGCACAGAGGAAAAGCTGTTGCTCCTCACCGCCTTCAGCTCGGGTTCCCATCAACCTCTTTTTCTGTTTTCAGAGCAATGCTCCCCTCTTCAGTAGGTAACTCCTTGATCTGCTTCTGAATATGAGCTGGTCATTAAAGCTATCTTTGCTAGCCTAGGGGAGCTGTTTTTATGGGACAGTGTATAAGTGAATGTGGGAGGCCATCGAGGGGTCGTACAGATTTGTTCAGCCTGTACAGTAGCTTGGATGATGTTAAAACATCTCTGCTTTCCAAGCTGGAAAGGTCACTGTGTTTCTTTAGAATATTTTTGGAGATGTTTCTGTGGTTTGTCAGATCTAAAAATAAACTATGATCAACACACTTTAAAATTATGACAGGATTTTTTTTTTCAAGAGTATATAAGGCAGTCAGATATTTGTTTTCCTCTTAGGGAACCAGGCAGACCTACAGGCAGGCTATGAAAATCTCCTTCAGATCTCTGGGATTTTTTTTTTTTCGGTGTGTGTTTGAAGTTGGGGACATCTGCCTGCCTATCTATTCATCTGTCTTACACTGTTTATACAGCCTTTCATTTTCTCCACAGAGAGAAAAAAGTCACCAGGAACATTTGTAACCTTTTATCCTTAAATTTCTTGGGCAACTGGGGAACTTAAATTGAAGGTTTTTTTCATTAAAAGAGGCATCCTGATGAAATAGACCCAGTGCATCTCTTACATTAATTTTTGGCAAAATGAAGCTTAGGAAAAAAATCAAAACTCTTTTGGTTTTAGATATGTCAATGTTCTGTTTTGATTTTGGAAGTGAGAAACACTGGAGAAGCTTATTTTGAAATTGACTTTGTGTCAATGACCTACTGGTCTTGACTGACCTGAATAACACTTAAAATTTTCACTTTAAGGGACTTTTGAAATGACTGTCACTTTAAGTAGGGCTGAAGAGCCATTTGGAAACCCAGTATTCTTCAAGGAGCAGAAAATCCATTTTCTGGCCTACATCAGGGAACACTTAAAAATATTCTACCATACAGTTAGAGTCATTAAAGCCTATTATGTAAAAGCAAATTTGGTAATGCAGTTTTACTGTTTTCTGTTGCTGTCGATGTTCCAAAACTAAATCCCATTGTTGTGAGGGTCTGCAACACAGAGCCTTGGACTGGGTGGTTCAAAGGCTCAGTGTTGGATAACAGGCCAGTGAGTCCAACAGGTAGGTAGCTGTCACTAACAACTTATTTGGAGACCTTCAGCTGTCATTCTGCATCTTCTGTGCTTTTACATCAGCCCTGTGCTTGAGCACACATTATGGTTGGGAGTGTTGGCTAAAGCTTCCCTAGTTGTACAGAAACAGTGGTTGCTTGTGTGTCTTACTTTTTCATTGTTGAGGTTGCGGGGGGAGCTCTTGAGACACAGAGCAGAAGGGATTGAGTCTACTGAGAGCTCCTTTGAAGTCCTGAAGGTACTAAACCATTCTTTGATGCCACTGACACGTGAGGGCCTTACCTCCCCTCAAAGATGCTTCATGACTGTTGTGCATTTATCAAGTTTCAGCGAAGTGCCACTATGGAAAGGAGCTGACACTGAATAGCTCTCTGAAGTAGGCATAGTTGGGTTTCTGCCTTAAGCCCTCAAGCATCTCCCAGAAGGGTGATGTACCAGGGACATTTCCAGGGGGCTCAAGTGTGGGCTGTGTTGCCAGTGCCTGCAGGTCTGAGAGCTGGTGCAGGTTATTCCTGCAAGGATTTTGTAGTAAAGGGCAGTAGCATTCAGCACTTGTCAGTGTTAGCAGCAGTTGCTCTTTCAGACTCACTGCTTTGCATAATGTCACGGGGAAGAGTGACAATATGGGAGCCTTAGCTACCTGATCTACCACCTCCCAAGTGCACAGGTTAGAAAAGTCATCCCTGAAATTAAAAAAAAAAAGAGAGGAGGGAGCGACATGATCTCTCTTTCTGTGCACCAAGTTAAATCCAATCCTATTTTAAACCCCATCTCTGTCAGTGAGTCTTATCTGACACTGTCAGAAAAACAGAGGATGTTACTTCTCACTTAGGATAGAGCCTGCATTTAGCTTGCTTTCAAGTGGTGCTGTAAAATATGGGAATAGGCTTTAGCTTCCCATGTTTTAATTCTTTTTTAATCCCTGTTTTCATTTTCAAATCTATTTGGATCCAAGAAGACTTTTTTTTTTTTTTTTTTCTCTTTCCACTTCTGATTTGTTTGTTGGAGCACTGCTTGCTCACCCTATTTGGATGTCAGGAGACTCTCTATTTTTCCATTTCTGGAATACTCATTCACGACTCAGTGTTTCTTGTGCAAACCCTCTGAATTTACAGTGTGTTTATTGGTCTCTCACCAGCAGTTTCTCTCCTGTAATATTTTGTTTCAAAGTTTCTCTCGGATACTGTTATATGGATCTTGTTCACAAAATGATTCTCTTGTAAGCCTAGGAGTTTAAGAGAGAGTCTTCCTAAAGGATCTAACTAACCAGCTAATTAAAATATAAGGGACTTAAAGAATTTGTCGATCTAGCAAATTTAAGACATAATTGATGGGGTAATACATTTTTAATAGTAAACTAGTGTGCAGAAGATACCAGTTGTGCAGGGTATTGCAGGTGACCCTGCACACTTGGGTCAGTTGTACTGCACAGATTAAGAGTATGTGTATATAAAAGAATTTGTAAAACTTCATAAGATAGGGACAACCAGTAACCTAGGATGGATATTTCATGAGAGTGCAGGTAAGGTGGTTTGATTTTAGGGGTGTTTCAGCTGAAAGGAGAGCGGAGGTCAAGTGCAAGAGCAATGTAGCCCGGGGCTGAGCATTACAAAGATGGAAGAGTGAGGAAGAGGAGGTGTGTGGTGTAAACTGGAACAGAAATGGAAGAAAGGAGAATGCTGAGGGGATGTTCAACAAACTGCAAAGCAGAAAAACATGGAGAGATGACTGAAAGAGTAGCCCGTGGTGGGTTTTGTACCAGGGCCCAATGCTGTTTTGCTCAACACCTGATTAGATTGGTACAGGGAAATGTTAATGGACTTCACAGATGACTCCCTTTTTACAGCTGTGGAAGTTGAACTGTGGAAGGAGGCTGTAGAAGTAAATGGAAAGCTGGGATGAGCTCCATGTATGTGAGAGAGGCCTGGGCTTTTGAGCAGTGCAAAGGTGCAGGAGCAGTGGATGGGAATTGATGTTCTCAGTCTGTAAAATGAAATGTCTGCCAAATTGGACTTGCTGTACGACTGCATTTCTCATTTTACTTCCTCTCTGTCTTCTGTACATCTTTGGTGTAGACACTTTTATGTTCAAAGAGAGCTACATCTATCCTTTGGTTTGAGTGCTACCATTTAAGCCTGTAATCTGTTCAATTAGTATAATAAGCGTGCTTTAGACATAGTCTAGTTTTAAGCCTAGGCATGAAATGATTCTTTGCTGAAAATCAAGAATGTTTGGGAATCTTTCTTTTCCTGCTGTGGTCCTTGCTGGGTTTTGTCCAGCATGTCCTTGGAAGTGCAAGCTCCAGATACATCATGAGACAGCCTGTGTTTTGTGCCAGCTGCACATTTCAGAAGTAAATGCTGGAGGACATGGCTGAGTGCACAGCATGCAGACTTCTGGATGTTCATCAGCACTGATTCCAAACTTCCTTTTCGATTGCCGATCGCTGATTAACACTGTAAAGTGGCACAAACAAGACAGATAGCTTTAGCCACTAAGAATGCTCCCTCTTCTGCTCTCACGGTGTCTCTAGGCTAGAATTTTGTAAACAGCCAGATGCAGTTTTGCTTCCAGAGATCGCACAATCCACATTTTGGTCCCAACTAGCTATTTCAGGCCAATTTAAATTCTTCTGAAAGATGGATTTATAAGGAAAATGTTGACAGATCCTGGCTTCTTGTATCACTGGTGGGAGCCATGATAATAATCATAATAATTTCCTTTAATAGTTTTCCATCAAATGTTCAAGGCTTTAGTTTTTCCTCTGGTGTAAACATCAAAAATGTGGACAATTTTGTTTTCCTAAACTTGGAGAACATCTGTGTTTCCACCATTTCTGTGGGAAAGCAGTACACCCTTTTCCAATTTTATTAGAAACCACCTTTTTGGCTAAAGTGTGTGCCACTGCAAGCACTTTCATTATGTCTCGTATATCTTGTTCTAAGAAGCTGGAGTCTGCCTATTTTGATTCTTCGGGACTTTCTTTTTGTGAGGAGCGTAGAAAAGAACTGTGTTTTTCATCTCAGAATGCCTTCAAGTTGTTTACCTTCCAAACCTAAGTATCTTAGGCTTTTCCAAGTAAATGACTCTCCAGTGACAGTAATGTTTTACTGATACTTATATTCCTTGTTGGCCCAAACCATAATTGATTTTAAAGATCATTGTAGTGAGTTCTGACATCTGGAAAAATTTATACTGAAACCTGGCTGCAGTTTAGTTCTTCAGCTTTTGGGACAAGCCTCTTTCATTTGATCTGGGTTGGAAATCTAGAAATCAGCTTTGGATGTGCATGTGGAAAGAGGGATATAAGAGAAAATGTAGGAGGATCTCACTGTTTCCATTGTATATTTTGAATGCTGCAGAGTTGGAAGGCAGACACCCATCTAATGTCAGTGTAAAGGCTGAGAAGGCTTGTCAGTGCAATGGAAAAGTTACATCTTAAAATGTGTGTCCAAGTCCTATAGGCAAATAAATGTTCATAAAGCAGCCTTCCATGCCTGACAGGAAGACTAAGGAAAGATTTGTGCTGGCTCATGGTATCCCACACATAGCAAGAAAGTGCTTTCCAAAGAAGGAACTGGGTTTTCTCTGAGCAAGAGAAGAGTAAAAGTTGCTTACACTCCTCTCAGTTTTGCTTAAGAGTTTTTAGAAGGGATTGGCCTTGCTTACATGCCTCTCATCATGAATGGAAATAGGCAGGCCATCTGAAGGAGTGGCCTTATTTACATGGAAACTGTTTTACGTAAGAAGAGGAGGCTGGTCCAGCAAAGGTGTGGTTTTATTTACATCCATGTTCTTCCCTTATGATTGGAGGGGGTTTGGAAGGTGTGGTCTCATTTACATCCTGCCTAGACTGCCTTTGGCTCATCTGGATTCAACCCTTGCCTGTGGCTGGAAAAGGAAAGAACTGCTGCAAGCAGAGTAAAAACGACTGTATGAAAAAAACATGACTGTTTTCTGCCTCTGTTTCTTCAGTGTATGCATTCCTGCTGGTACGTACCTGAAAAGGGAAGGCCAGGTTCCTGGGGAGAGGGTTTTGGGTCTGTGTAGGTATTTTTGTGTATGTTCATGGGTGTGTATGTATTTGCAGTGCCAAGGTGAACATACCAGATTCTGTATTATCCTGGGTGTTGAAGAGTGCTAGAGCTGTTTCTGAAGAAAGGCCAGAAAAGCAAGTTCTTATTAACTGCAAATAGTTCCTTTTTGTGTTGGATTTTTTTAAAATTTATTTTGTTTTGTTGGATGGTTGGTGGGGTATTTTTGGTGGTGGGTTTTTTTGTGTGTGGTTTGGGGTTTGGTTTTTTTTTTGTTTTGTTTTGGGTTTTTTTCCTATGTAAAGGTGCATACACAACATTGCAAAGGTGCTGCTGACAGGTCTGGAAGAAGGCCTGGCTTTATATCATGTGTGACAATTCATGGGGTCCCTTGCATCAAAGTGAAGCCAGCATAAATGTGATAGCAACATTTTACACAATCTCTGGACCAGGTTAGAAGACTACAGCACAGAATATGCAGTGAGGAACTGGCTACACGACATGGTCATGACATGCTGCTGCTATGGAATGGTCTGTCCCTTTCTCAACATGTATTTAGTGTGTATTCAGCTGCAGGGTTTACTGTTCCTTATGGTCAGGAAGCAATTCAGCTGCTACTGGCCTGCTTCTGCATTAAGTGGAAAGTGGAGGGAGTAACTCCTTGCACGTGGATTGCGAAGCATCCAGAACACCTTCAAGCTGCTGTTGACTTGATTTGGTTGAATTTACTGTGATTATTCCAGGCCTTCCCTATTTTTCCATCCATGGTTGATGAGGCACCATCTTGCTGAATTCCAGGCAATAGGAAAGGCAGAAGAGGCAGAAGGCATAGTTTGCTGACCCTTTTTTCCCCCATTTTTTCTAAAAAACAAATTAAAGTATCTTGAATCTTCAACAGCTTGACAATTGGTCCAGATGCTCATACACGAGCATCACTGTTATTTTCACTGATAACAGAGCTATCGTGTTGCTTTGGTTGTGGGTGGAAAGTGAACAGAGACTCCCTTCAACATGAAGCTCTGTGACTGTGTCCAGAAGCACTGAACGCTAAAGGAGCTGCCACCAACGTGCTGGGATGGGCTGTCCCTTCCATGGCTGGGATTACTTTGCTGTGACATGCTGTTGCTCAGCACAGGAACAAGGCAATTCCAAGAATATAGCCTTGTGTAGGAATGTTCAGGTCACAATCTCTCTAATTCTTCTCACTGCTGCCTCTGATAATACTCCTGTAACTTGTGGTAAACATCTAGGCAGGACTGCCTAAAAACACAAACATTTTCAAGTTACAGTCAGAACCCTTTTTCAACTTTAGATACCTCTGAGTGCCTTTATAGACCCCAGGCAAGAAGTCATTTCTTCGTTGCCCACAAAAACTTGGTGGAACTACAAGTCCAGCTATCTACCACACTCTGGTTTAAGGAGATTAAAATTAATAAAATATTTCCTCTCTTCTGTAACCAATGCAAACTGAGGTGTACAAAAATAATTGCATGCCAGTACGAAAAGTGTCTGGCATTGTGTCCCTGGATTGCAGAAGCACAGGAGAGTCAGAAATTTTGTTGTCAGGATCCCTCACTCATACTCTGGGACCACAGCTGGAATGCCTGTGTTACTCAAAAGTATTGCACAACTTCTGAAGACAGGTCCTCCAGATGTACAGCAAGTGATATAAGGACACCAACTTAAATTTACCTTTTTATACCCGAGGAGCTGACTGGTCTGAACTGCCATTGCAGAAGCTGTGTAAGTGAGCCTGGACTGTGTGCTATGCTGTTCTGCTTCTTCAGAGCCAAACTAGGCTGTTTAAATAAGGCTTGTGAATCTCTACACTGCCCTGCATTCATGGCTGAGACTGCACTAAGAGACATATGCCTCATTTTAAAAATTGGCATAAGTTCCAAAACACAAGGATGCTTTATAAAAATTTCTGGCTTCCTGATCTTCCTCTCTTCCTTGAACTTTATTCCTCAGGCTTTGCTTCCCTCCTTCATCCCCAGTGTTGCGCCTGAGCAAACACTCTGGTTACATCTATGTGGACAAGTGAAGGTGTCTGCCCGCAATGGCAGCTCTCTGGTGAACATCAGGCAGCCATTCCTCATCTCCTGAAGGATGTGGCAGCCCTTTAGCTGGAATTCATGCATCAAAATAAATTGTTCCTCTTTTCAGAGGAAAAGATGGAAAGATTATAACCTAAGAAAAGGGACCTAAGGGAGATAAGAGCTTAAAAGACATTACTGCAGTTCTATACTTGGAATCGGTTACGTATGTGTGTGGTCACCCAAATGATGGGTGGACTGCACTTTCCCATTACCATAATTACATTTCCTTTCATACCTAGGGTTGGGGACACATCCAGACATTGCAGAACACATCAGTAGATTTAGTGTGGCTTACTTGGACTCCATTTATCAGACTATGTCCCAATTATGTTACATTTAGGAAACAGAATAATTTTCTGGTTATAGCACACGGAATTTGTGGCATTCTAATCCTAGCCATCCTGCTGTATGACCTTGGAGAAGTTGTTTTACTTTGCTTTGATGGTAAAAAATTAACTCGTCCCATGGATGAATTTTAATACCATGCCAAGTTTTAAAAAAAATCCAAAGCTAAAGTTAGTCTTCTAAAGCCATATTTAGGGGCTAAATGGGGCAACTTGTTTCCCACAGTCCTGAGCACCCATTGACTGTCTCCCACTGAGGCCAGCTAGAGATTTTGGTTGTTCAGCAGTCTGAAACATGAAGCAAAAGAAGAGTGAAAGCAGCCACTTGTTTGTGCATGAAGAGGAGCTCACTGATGTGGTGTGGTGAGACAGGGACAGCAGTCTGTCTTTCCTGGGTGGTTGTCACAGTGGTGGGGAGAGTTGGGTGGGATTAATCTCACTAATTTTACTGTCTAAAAGTGGGATGTCTGCCTTAGGCTGGTTGTTTGAGATCTCTTTAGTGGACCCCTTTGTTCACTGGTTCCAGAGCAGCTCTCTGTGAATAGATGAGCACCTTTGATGTGTCATTGTGCCCACCTATCCAGATGTGACGTGGGTTATCTTCTTGAGATGCTCAGCTCTGTCTAAAGAGTAAATTGCTTCATAAATGCTTAGACAGTTTGCTTGGTATCTGCTGATTGTAAAGTCAGTGGGTGACTTACAGTACGTAGGTGAGTCCAGGAGTGTGGCAGAACTGCTCATAACTGCAGAGAATGGTCAAACTCCATTGCAGGCCTGAAGAATTTGATCATGAAAGCTATGAACAAGTGAAAGTGGGGAGAGATAGTTGAGTCTTGCAAGGAAAAGGAAATAAAAACTTGACTGCAGTCACTGAAAACCTCTCCCGTATGATGACATGGTCTGTTTCCACTGGAGAGCTTTGTTCTTCTGGGCACTGTTTGAGGTGGAAGATTAATTTTCCCACGGGAGAAATAAGCTTTGAATAAGTCAGCTAAAATGGATTGTTCTTATGTGCACTGCACATCTATAGGAGAAACAGAAGATGTTTACATGCTCCCTGAGGAGGAACCATGACAAGCAGACAATTAACCAATTCCCCCAGATCCCCAGATTTAAAGAACCACGTAATGGCTTAATTGAGTTGAGTGGCTGAGAGTGCAGCCCTGTGCTGAGATTCGTGCTGTGAAGTGTGCAATTCCCAGAGGCATCCATCAGGTTTTAAAGAATTGACTTTCCATGCTAATTGACCCAGATGTGCTTGATTTTACCTCACAATCTCCACTTCATTCAATTACCATTAAAGAGAAGGGAGTGAGAAAAAAGGACTCCATTTGTCTCATGTACTACATTAAAAGGAAGCTTTCCTAAAGCAACATTTTGTAGTGCTGAACAAATTGTTCAGCTTCAACTGGAGTGGCATTTATTCCATTTCTTTTTATTTCCCGAATGACCGAGCACATATTTTGTCAGGACCAGAGAATATTTGTTAAGCCACTCTGCTTGGCAGAGGAAGCGTAGGCACCATCATCAGAAGAATGAGGGTGGTACAGATGAATAGATGGTGTCTGACCTCTCTGACCAGGCAGGGCTGAGCAGCACAGCATGAAGGGTGAGGGCTCTCATGGCTTGGTGGAGTGCTGGCCCACCTGAATGATCAATAAATGAAGGCTAAATCATGGTTTAACTATTTTTATCTCCAGGAAGGCAAGGAGCCAAGTTTGAGGAATAGGCTTTGCAATGTGAATTAGCAACTGAACTCTTCCATGTACCAGGCCAGTAGGCACCTCATTTTGGCAAGCTACGGTCACCTTTTATGTGTGTGTAAATATTCCTGGAGCACACAGAGCAATTAGCTGAAGACTGAGGTTCGCAGTGTATTCTGTGTGTGTGCAGAACCCGGGTTTTTGTTCCTTGTCAGTTCACAAGCCTTAATTCATTTACAAATCAAGTATCTTTGTGTGGTAGGGACTGAGGCCATCTCTCTAGCTACATTCCTGGAATACCACTGGAGGCTTTCTTTGGTAAGGAAGCTGCTCTCTACCTGGTTAATGATTTCAAGCTTACCTCAAATAACGCCATCAAGAAACATGGCGAGGAGCTACTGTACAGAGATATTTAAACAGGCTGTGAGCCACTGATATTAGTGGAGTTCATCTGTGTTTGCACGGTTGCTATGGGAGCAGAATTTAGCCCCTGATGCTTGTGATAAACTGTGTTTTGTACATACCAGTCAATTTATGGATCTCTGCAGTGAAATTAAGGTATTAAGGGAGTTTACTTCTTTGCTAAGTGTTGTATGCCATATATGGTCAGTTATGGGATTTTTTTGCTGCTGTTTTCTTCCTTAGGAAGGCTCTCCTCCAAAATGCTGAATCATATTGCAACCATAGACCTGGTGATTTTTCAGAATTTGAATCATAGCTGAGTTCTCTGGATCTCAAGCTGTGAAGCCACATGTGGGCTCAGCAGTTTGGCAACCACTGAGATTTGGCAGTATCATATTCACAGTCCAGATGTTGGATGGCTCAGTCACAGCATACAGCATGTTAGAATAGAGTAACAACATGACTGAAAATTCCTGTTTACTCTTCTTAATTTAAATACCATGGTTTGTGCTGTTCTTGATGATTTAGCCTGGATATTAGAAACCAGACAGTTTCAGATCAGTATCCCATCCTAGAGGAAAGTCTCACATAACAGCCCCACATGCAGTACGACGTTTTGCTCTTGCATTCCTCCTGCCAAGTCCTCCTGTGAGAAGCTGTCCCAGTTAGAATCATTTCTGAAGTCAGTTAGATATATATGTGGGATTAACAAAAGGCATCATTATCCTGTGTGACCAGAAATAAGAACACTGGGGTGGTACATCAGATGTATAAATGTAGTCTGATCATATCTTGACTTAATTTTCTGCTTTGCCCTTACAAGCTGCAATGGTAACTGCCTTTGCAGCAATAATTAGGTAATACAGAGATGATCTCCATTAAATCAGGTTTCATCTTCAAAGATGAGCTTCTTCAGTCTCAATCAGTTGAGCTCCTTCCTGCATGTACTTGATTTTAATACCATTCTGTATTATAATGTGTTTTGAACTTGCTGAAGTTTTGTGCATGTGACACAAGAATCTGAGGAGAGCCTCACAAATTCAACTCCTGTATCAGTATTTCTTCAGGAGTACAATATTTAGCCTGTGAAAACAGCTACTCTTGTTTTGGGAGACATTTAAAAGAAAGATCTTTATTTTTGCATAGGGATCACTAAATCTGGAAAGGAATAAGCAATGAATCACCTAGGCCAAATTACTTTCTTATGTCTGCAGAAAACACACTGACAAAACTTGGTTTTGTTTTGGTTTTTTATTTTTATTTTTTTTATTTTGAGAATGATTGTGAGACACATAGTAGCAAATTGTCCATTGATTTGATCTAATTTATTTCAGGTCAGTACTCAGTTTGAGACCTAGACAGAAATGAAAATAGAGAACGTGTACAAAAAGCACTTACCAAAAACATGAAAGCTCCTGTGAAAATGTGAATATTGAAGGTTCATCCTTTAGGCAGGACTGATGATTCCCCTCTGCCTGTTGTGCTAAAACTGCACCTTGAAGGTAATACAGCTGACAGTTTTCTTCCCTAGCCAACCAGTTTTGCAGGAAGAAGTAGCACTGGAACTGAGAAGGACTTGTGCTGGAGCAGGAGTTACCACACAGGTGAGCAGGAGGCAACTTTTGAGTGCCAGTCTCAGTGCTGAACAGATAGGCAGAAGGTCAAAAGGCAGTATTGTCCCAAAATAAAGAAGGGATCTGCAGACAGGAAGAATGGGTGTTAGAAGAAAAAGAGCTTCTTGGGGTCCACGACATGGAAAAGAGAAAGTTTCTGTAGACTTGGTGTGGAAGAAGGCTTTTCAAGACAAAATTAGAAGAGTGGCATAAATATATGAAAGAACCAGGACAACTTTTTGTTTGCCTTGTGTTGTATTTCAGCAGCTGGGCTAAAACTGGTTCCTCAGAGAACATTAACTGAGCAAAGCAGCACAGGCCCTCAAAACAGAACAAAACAGCTGGAAGGAAAAAAAAGACCCTTACAAAGAATCCCATTCCGGAGTTCAATGACAGCAAATGGAAGTGGTCAAAGAATGTGGAAATTTTACCGTACAATTTTTCCAAGAAATAGATATGTATAGTATATATTTAAATAGAAAGTAGCACGTTTTTGCACTGTTCTGCATAATTTCCATTTTTCCAATACAGTGAGAAACTTGACTGCTCACTTATTGAGAAGAGCAGTGTCCTGGATTTGCTGGGATAGAATCCTAGGCCAGTCATGGTCTGCAGGCTGTTAGCAGTTTCCAGTCAGCCAGGGCAGCTGGCCTGAGTTGGCTACAGATGTATCCTGAGGTATATCCCATATCATAAACATCTTGTTCATAATAAAGGGGGAGGTTTGCTGAGGACAGGCGGGCCTCTTGCTTCTGCTTCTCTGGTTCCTTGTCCTCATCTCCATCCCTGGAAGGTCTCACAGACCATTCTGCTCCCGAGGACTGCTTTCATGTTTATTCTGACTGCCATACATTCACTGGGCTGAGTACAACTTTGTATACTTTCTGCTGGCATTTGGCATTAGTTTGTCTGTTTCATGAAATCTGTTTTCATTTCAACATGTGGGTATCCTTTCATTTTTCTGATCCCCCTTCCCTGCTGTGGAGGGATCATTGGGTGATAGAGCAACTGCTGTAGTTTAGCCCTGGTATGGTCTACAGAGAGTCAAAATGGAAAGGGTTTGATGGAGCTTTTATGATAAGAAGTGAAAGCTAACGGAGGAACTAGAAAAATTCATACCAGTGGAGGCCTTGCCTCACAGATTCATGAAGGTTCTTCAGTTTTCAAATGGGAGAAAGATAGCTCAGATAAGATATGGAAGTTCAACTCAGAAAACTCTATTGTCAGTGGGTCTAACTGTCAAAACTATCAAAGCAGCTTTTGTGATGTGTATTAATTATTGTTTCTGTCCTATCCAGGAGTCCAGCAAAGACTGAATGAAATCCCTGAAGATCATCTCAGTTAGTTGAGTCATATATTATTGTGGTCCTTTTCTTGACAGAAGAAGGTCAGGTCAGATATTGACTGGTGTGCTGACAGTTTGCCTTGAGTTTAATATTGTAAAATACAAATATCTAGCAGTCAGAGAAAAAATGTGGTAATTCTACAGAAATGAAATATATTCCACAAGTTTTATTAGAAAAATTGAAAATAAACTAGAGCTTTTAAAGGAAGCCTTTAAAAGCAGGGGGTTTTGTTTATTGGGAACCAGAGCATCTGTAATGGAAACAGATGCTTACATGGCATACAGGATTTACCAGTGAAACATCTGAAAATCAATGCAGAAAACGGCTCATTGTGCTTCTGGAATTATGAGATACACATGAAATGCTTTTAAAGTGTTTAAATTAGTTAAAAACATGATCATACTGAGTGAAAAGAAATCTGTATGCTAGTTCATGTCTGCCTACATTCTGAGCTGTTAAGCGTCTTCGATACTGTTAATCCTGTTCTGCATTTTATTTCTACAGCATAATATTCGCCTGCTAAAGATATTGGACATCTTGCCTCAAGTGTTTCATAATGTGCAATTCCAGCAGATTTATGTGTGTGCTTACAGACAGATGCCGTCACCTTTTGTCATGTGAGAAGCAGAAGTGCTAACTGTCATTACACCCTGTGTCATTTTGTAGCAGACAGGAAAAACAATGGCGTTGTTAAAATGTGGAGCTCAGAAACAATAGGAACTGGCTGCATGGTGTGTGCTGCAATTTTAAGTCTTTGGACATCTCTAGTGTAATCCCCAGTAATACCCTCTCTTTCCTTCAGCACAGTGACAGAGGGTATGGCACCAGATGCACCACAGCCTTTAGCAAGAAACTTGATTCTCTAAGTAGTAAATGTCAAGTACTAGCCAGATACCTCAATTTAAACATCTTTAGAAATGAAAGGCAAATCCTAGAATAATTACTCACCTTTGCTACAAATTTCAAACCCCGCAGTATATTTGGAAGAAAATGAGACATAACTAAGGGTTGGAGCATTACACAGAAGCCATGAAATGGCACTCCTCTCCCCCTGGATTAACAACCAAATTAACAAAATGATTTTGTTACCCAAGGCAAGAAATATAGAGCATGTAGTGGAAATGCTTAGCTGCAGAGTGGAGTTGAAATGACACAGGGTTTGTCATCCTGGCAAGGAGGAGAGCTAGTAGTACAAAGTTAAGAGAGGGTAATTAAACCTCATCAATCTATTGTGTACTATGTGAAGAAAGAAACATTTCTTAGGGCAGATATTGTATCGGGGGTTACTGTATTTTCCTACATACATGTTTCTTGAAATAGCAGTTTTCTCAGTGTTGGGATGCAGTATAGAACAATTATTCACTTATTTACCCCAGGATAGTTGGGATCTTACACATTTCTTGGGTTAATTTTTGCTTTGTAAGAACAAAATCTAACGTAATTGGTTTGGGCTGCTTTCTGAAACCCCCAATTTAATTGATTTCTCCCTTCCATTACCAGAACAATAAGAGGTATCTATTTAGCACTTGAATCAGAGAAAACTTTAGTTGTCCCGACCCCTTAGTCACCCAGTGAGATCTTATCAAGCCTCTGGTTTTGTTTTCCTTGGTGCTTGAACTCACTGGAAGAAGATTTTGCATTTTATCTCTGTGCATTTCTTCAAGAACGAGCTATAGATAAAGGAATCCAGGACTGACAAGTTTGCATTCAGTGAGATCAGAGTTGCTGTAAGACTGAGTGGAAAAATGATGGCTAGGAAAGTAAGGAGAGGAACAAGGAAGGTTAAGAGTTGCGCTAGACAGGCATTAACTTTTCTAATCCACTGCGAATGATGACTGTATTTCCTGGATCTGTGTTCCCCCACCCACATAGCCAGAAAATAAACTTCACAGACTAATTTCTAGGAGCATAGACTGGTTTCCAAAGAACATTATTACCTGGGAAATAGATTCTCTCTTTCAAAGTACACATTCTGGTTGTACTAGACCTAAAGAACTTGTCTGGCAAGCACATGATCTTCTTTTACATTGGTATTGCAAGTGTTTTCAAAGAATTTTTTCTGTACTAGTTCTGTTTCTGTAGGCCCTGCAGGAAGACAGTTGATGTCTGTTTTCCAGTATATTAATGACAAAATAGCCTTTCAAGAAAGTGAAATACATACCTTTCTCCTCTCTCCCTGTTAGAATACTTGTCCTAAAGAAGAGGATATAACTTCAAAGGAAAGTGAAATGCCTAATTATAAATCAATAATGAAAACACAGAGCACCGTAGAAGCTGTAGCTCTTTGCTTAGCTTTTGCATCTCCTCACAAAAGCAGTGGTTTTGTGTACACTGTGATTTTTCAGTGGAAAAGAGTAGGAATTGTATCCTTTATGCTATTTTAATGTCATCTGGCTATAACCTTCAGTACAGCGTTCATTAATTACTTGATGAACTTCAGATCAGCAAATCTTTTTTTCCACGCAGAAGACCTACACTGCATGTTGTACTGCTGGATCTCCTGGGAAGCTGGTTTTCTGGATGGTATGTGTCAAAAGTTCTGAGCTGTGAGTATGAATGAATCAAGCAACACCACAACGAAGGGAAATAGTGTAAAATCTTTAACTGCTATTCAGAGAACCTGTTTATCTAGTGCTGGCCCTAACAGTGTTGTGCATGAGTAGTGCAGTGGGTAAGTATCACGATTGTACACGGAAGACTATCGTTATCATGCTTTCTAGGCATGGATTTACTCTAGGGCCAGGGATCCTGTTGCCCATTTCCCCTCCCTTCTCCCTGTATCGCTGCCACAGGAGCACTTGCTGCTCAGATCATGTGAGGCTTGCACTGTGTCCCTACCTAATTCTGCTTGCAGCTGCATGCAGCCTTTCATGTCTACTTCAGTTTGGAGTTGTGGGTCTGCTCGGAAGGAAATCCAGCCACGAGACACTTTAAGTAGCAGTTTGATCTTTGTCAGTGAGATCGACTCAATTTAGACACGTACTGTTGAGAGGTCAAATCTGGACTGGAATATGTTAAGGGCTGTCAGAACACTGTAAGAGGAAAAGGCAGACATTGCAGCCACCAAGGGTTTGATTCCAGCAGAGACTCTTGTAAATGGGGATGTTTAATAGACCGTGGAGAAGTTAAAAGGAAGGATTAGACAACTGTTGGGGTCAAGTGCACTTAAGAAATCATAAATGCATAAGGTGGTGGTGTAATTAAAAATGCTCCTGCACTCACTTGGTTGGCCTTGGCATTGGATCCATGCCTAGGACAGGCGTAACTCTGGTCCCAAGGTCTTTTGTAATTGGTTCAAATCATATGAAAGCTTTAAAGCTTATACATAGGGTTAAACTTAAAAAAGACAGGGTGGGAGAAAATGCCCTAATTATTCTGACTCTTAAATAAACAAATTTAGCCACTCTGTACTCTGAAATGAACGTATTTGTGGTAGCTGCCTGGAGAGCAAAACTTTGCAAAACACCTTTCAATTCTTATTTTATCATATTTAAAAGACTATTAAAATGAGAATTTGTATTAAACGTGTTCCCTGAAGAGCCTTGAAAATGTTTGTCAGAAGGACATTGATACTGAATGTCTGTAAAAAGCATAAGAATCTTCTGGTTTTTAAAATAAAAGGGTGTTTTTAATTGAAAAAAAAACACAAAAATGAACTTTCCCTTGACTATTTTTACTATCTCTAGCAAACACACACAAGAGTTGTGCAACACCATTAAATGCTTAGAATAATATTTCCAATGCACACTTTGCTTGTTAAGTTAATGGAGTGTTTTCTAACACACCAGGCCAGAATCACATGGTGAAATTCGAACTGATTGCTTTAGGCTTTCATGCTCTTTGGTTACTTATTTGGGTTGGGCGTTTAGAAAGAAGATAAATCTAATATAAAAAATATTGACCTTCTCCTTGAAAACACATTTTTAAATAACTGTAAGAGTTGCTGCTCTGTGCTTTGTGATGTGCTTCTTGCTGAGTTAATTCAGATGGGCTTGTATTTTCTAAGGGACACGAAGTTGACAAATGCCCTCCTCACAGCAGCAATGGAAATGCGTGAGCCTGAGGTCTGTAAATGCTGGAGAGAATGAAGATGCAGGAAAGGTCTGCCTGCTAATAAAAAGATTATTCAGAATATGATACTTATGTGAACCAAAATAGCACTTCTGTTTCTCTCATATTATATTTCTTGTATTTGGCATACAAAAATTCATCTGGGATTCTGGCTTCTTAAAAACCCTTTTTACATGAAAAGAGAAGTGACCTTTCTTCCTTAAATGTGCTGGCCTCTCGAGCTCCTTACACAAATTTCAGCCATGTGCAGTGGAAGAAACTAGTTTATCCTGCCACCTTAACAACAGTTTTCAGGAAACTCAAGTCAGGGCTGTATCTGGAGTTTATGTGGAAACTGGTGGAGTTACAATGGAGCCCATTTAGCAGAAGTTAAACTGAGGAAGATCAACCATCATTATGATATTATTCAGATATAAAGATATTATTAAGGTTTTTTTTAATACACTTTTAAAAATACCTCTTTATACTAAAGGCAAAAGTCAAGATTACTAATAGAGGGACTGCCTTGGACTGGAAGTGAAATGCCAAACAGGAGCAGCAGGTCCTGGGAAGGATTGCTGGGGGAGATGGTGGCATTGCCCTCCTGGAGTCTTTACAGGCAGCATCCTCAGGTGTTTTGGACAAACATCTGTTAGGTCTAGAGAGAAAGGGAAGGAGATGCAGGTTTGATAACATGGAGAGCCCATTCACCAGATGTCAATAGTGACATTTCAGGTGTTCTAGCATGAAGCTCCCAGGTGATTTGTGAAAATCCAGAATCCTGCCTTCCTGCATGGATAATGAAGACCCACATTTCTTGCAAATATAACATGCAGAAAGCATTTGTTCCTGTATTCTGTCCCTGAAGGGGATAGGTTCTCTTTGTACCATACACTCTGAGACTGGGCAACGCATGAAAGCAAAATCATGAGGAGCTGTATTTCTGCCTGGTTCTTAGTAAGATAATAGAGACTCTCACAGGGGATAAATGTAAGCTGCTTTGTTACTTATTTTCTTAGCATTACTTTTTGTGTTTTGCCCATTCTAAACAGTGCAGGCAGGGAAACAGGAAACTGCCTTTCCTTTTAAACTATTTTACATGCCACTGACAACACATCTCCCATGTCTTTTCAGTCCTACAGAAACACTTCTGAGTTTGTACAGCACCAAGCATGGCAAGGCCTTGCTCCATAATGATAATTTCAGGCAAATAACTCACAGTAGTGATTTTTGTGCAAAAGCAGATCCATTCTGCACCGGTGATGCCCTGTTCCCTGCTGGAAGGAAGCCAACAGGTTGCTCTGTGTCCAGTCGAATGGTTGGGGTGAGTAAGCCCAAACCGTCATCTGTCTGGACCCTTGGGCTGAACCACCTCCCTTCTTGCAGAGGGATGCTACCAAAGATGCCCAGCCTGGGCAGTGGGGAAGGCTGGAGCAGCTGGGCTTGGCAGTGGGAGCTGAACTCTCCTCACAAGCAGTAAAGGTGCCTCCTCACCCCACACACTGCTGGAGGGTGAGTGCCGAGGGCTGGTCCCACCACAGTGCCACACTAGACCACAGTCTGCCAGGGAAAGATGGTGCAGTGAGAGGCCTCAAGGCAAGCATTCCAATAAGGGTTAAGATGGCTGGACAGCCTGCCCACTAGAAAACATTTTTTTTTTCCATAATCACTTCCCAGTCTTGGATATGCAGTTTCTAGTTACTGGAGGGATTCAGAGCTGGCACAGGTGGCCCCTTAAGTATTAGGCTGCCCTGTGTGCTTGGCATCAGATTCAGACAATTTTGAGAACAGTTCAGATCTTCTGGAGGGTTGTTTTTTGGTTTTGGGTGGTTTTTTTTGTTGTTTTGAACTGGGGATCTTTTTGGTGTTTCTTTCCATAAGAAAGCAGTACTATTTTTAGGACTTGGCCTAAATTGTTGAACCCAGCAGTCTGAGTTTTATTGTTGTTACTTTTCCTCTCTTTGATCAAAATGAAGTGGTTCTGGCTGATCCGAGCCGAGCAATGCTGCTGCTTCTCTTAAAGTTACACTCAAGGAGTGTATGTGTTTGGAAAGTTTCTCTCTGTTTCCTGGAATAAAAGGGGTCGTTGCTTCCTCCGAATCTATACTCTGTGCTTGTAAATGTCTCTATTAAGACTGGTATTGTGGAACATTGTGAAGGGAAGCTGGCTTAAACTATGACATTAAAGTGATTTTTATATTTAAAGATTGTGTCCTCAATCTCTTTTGTTTTCTTTCTTGCTGCAGCTGTATACCACAGTATTTCAATGTATAATGGCCTGTACAGATACCAGGACACCCCATTTTTATCACTTGTGGGAAATGAAGCAGTGTAACAAACTGGTGATGAGAGCAGTGACTGAAGCCAAGTATCCCTATTCTCTCTCATTTGGCTACAGTGCATATGTAGACCCTGCACACCCAAGTTAGCTTCTGGATGAAAGGGAATGTTGCTTCCTCTTCATGGTGCTACGCTTCAGCTAATTAACTTTCTTAGCTATGCTGCTTCCAGGGTTCACAGGATTAAGGTTAACATGGGGAGCTACCTCTCTTCAACCTCTACCTTCTAAATTGGCACTTGCTCTCCCTTTATCTGAGAGCGTCTGTCCTTCTCTTGCACAGGCTGTCTGAGCAGGCAGGGGGGCACTTTCCAAAGAAATAGTGAAGAGCCCTTTTCTCCCAGTTTTGAAGGAAGCACCAAGGTGAAGTAGCAGGCAGCCACTTCCCATGTAACTGCAAATGTCAACCAGGCCACTGTAGACTGTCCTGAAGTCATTTTTCTGCAAAGCATGGCCAGACACCCCTGCTCCGTGTTGTAATTTAGGCTTTGTTCCTACAGGCTGGGACTTTGGTTTGAAGCAGGGAACATGTCTTCTAGTAACTCCTGAGTACAACCAATGAGCCATTGAGGACAGAGTTAAAATCTATGCCCGTCCTCAGGGTTTCCCTGTTTGCTAGGCAGAGGGGGTCTCTATCCAGTGCTAGCCTCAGCAGTGCACCCAGTGGATGTGAGTCCTGCAACCAGTGCCTGGTGGCAGAGCCCAGCATCTCAGGGCTGGGTGCTGGCTTTCTGAACACCAGGCATCCCTGCAGTGCCACCTCTGAATCCCTTTCCGGATGTAGATTTTTGCTCTTACTAATGAGTACAGACTTAAGGCCTTCTTTCCAGGACTTCAAGGCATCCAGAAAATCCCAGGCTATTTTTTTAAGCGCTCTGATCAAAACCATAATGAATTTCCAAACCGTGTGCAAGTGTTTCCAAATGTAAGCCTTGCACCAGGTCTCAAATCCTATGTCAAAAAAAAAAACATTCGTATCCCAGGTTCTTTCTGCCTCTGGCTCTGGCTTCCAGAAGTTCAGAAATGTGTGAAGCTCAAAACAAATCTTGTTTTCCCTTGATTTCCATTTTGCTTTCCTTGGACAGTTATAGCATTTTTTTCTTATAACAGCATGAAATTAATAGACATTCAAGAAACATTAATTCTGTTGCATTTGCGTTGTGGTTTTTTTTCACTCTAACTTTCCTGCCAGCAATCTAACAATGCAATGTTCACCTAGCAAAGAAACTTAGATGGTTAGAGGCTAAAAAGTACATTTTTCAAAGGAGCAGAGGTGTTAGCTTCAGTTTCCTAGGCAAAATCTCATACAAGTGATTACATTCTGCCTACTGCATTCCTCTGCCACTTCAATTGGATATGGTGTTCTTCCTCAATTTACACCCTACACTTCTGCATAGCGTTATCAAGTACTGTTAAGTATTTGTTGTCCACCATCCTGGAGGCAGTGTTTAAAGTAAGCCACCTACTAAGTGAAAATTAGTAACATATTCTTGTGGTATTTCCATCAAAACCGCTTACTAGTCCAAAACTTTTAGCCTAAGACATGTTTTAAACCATGACTAGATGGTACAATAACTTGTGACAGCAACAGAATTAGATATGGTTGCTTTCAAATGAGGAATGTTTGATGGTGACTTTGGTACAGCAATACAAGAGAATCACTGTGGGACACCTGTACTGATATCTTCAAACTGTGACCACTGTTTTACAATAGAAGCTGACAAGTTGGGTCATTGGGAGAATTAGGGTGTGTTTGCTGTTAGTGGAGGAAGAAAATGATCAGGACTAGCCAGCCCCCAGCAAAAACCCGGAGAAGGGGAGATGACAGCTGCTCACTTAGTGTGTTCACAGTAGGTATGAGCTGTTCACAGTGGTTGAAACAGCCTGGTATATGAACACTAGCTAATTCCAGGAAACTTCCAATAATTTCCACTGCTCCCTGATAATCACGGCATTTCACAGCTCCCTGTAAGAAGTAAGAGTCCTTTCTTTCCCCGACATTTCAGCACATTCATTCAATAATGGCAGAATTGGGACCTGTGAAACTAGTGTTAGAATGTTAATTTTTGCTTTTCTTCAATTTTACCACGTTAAAGGAAAAAGAAAAAAAATCCTTTAATTTGTACAATCCTTTTCCTGGCAACTCTCAGCCTTTAACACATTCAATGAGTGAACCAAAACCAATTCTACTTGCTTCCCTTGAAATTATACCAGTTTATTTGATTTCACCCACCCAGCCTATTATACCCTGGAAGCTAGCTCTGTATGTCACAGGGAGGCATGCCAGAGCCAGTGCTCCTGTAGATGCCCTAGGGTCAAACCTAGGGCTGTGCTGCCCTCCAGGACCACTTGCTGGCAGGCTGCAGGGGGGCTGAGGTCAGTGCAGATGTGGGGAAAACCACCCTCCAAAACCTGAAGTGTCATATCTTGGTGACTAAACCACACCAAATTCCTCTTTTGGAGAAGGAGGAGAGTTTTTTTGTGGGAAGGGAAGAAAGGCAAGGCAAGGTGAGACAAAGCAAGGCAAGGCAAGGCAAGATCATTTTATTCTGGGGGCTGTAAGTTATGGAGAAACTGCTGAATACGTCAAGAATTTACAGCTCAGATGCAGGTAATTCAGCTAAGCAAACCTAAATGTGACCTGACACAGATGCTGGAAAACTAAAATAATGAAGTATTTGACCTTATTTTGGTTTTTTTTTTTTCCTGTAGTGGAAATTTCTTTGGCAGCTCTGAAATGCAGTGGGCTTTTGTGACTCAGTGGTGTCATGACCGGGAAGCAGTGGAAAGCTCATGTTGAAGTGATACCTGTAGCCTTTGATCTTGCCTTTATTCCTCTGTCAGTCTTCAGGTTTGTTTAATAGCTACTTTGTTTTGTGTGATATCTGATGCCATTATGTGCCCAAATTTATGTTTCCTTGATGTAAATGCTTACTGTTTCTCCATGCCAGGAAAGAAACAGCAGCAGCTGCACTCCCATAACAGAGCTGGGCAAGGGAAGAAGGTTAGAGTGCCTTTGGGGTAGAGGAAGGAAGGGGTCCCAAGTGTGAACCATAACTTTTAGAATTTTGATGGTTTTGACTTAAAAAAATAATTGCCTCTAAATATTCAAGCTACCAGATAGCTGCAAGATGGTAGATGGTAGATGCTTACAGATACTCCAGCTCTCCTGATTGTTTTCCTTTTTCTCCTTTTTCTTTTTTTCCTGAAGAAGATGCCAGAGCTCGTACTGGCCTTCTCTGTACACTAAAGGCTTCAGAAACCAACCTGAGCAACACTTTTTTAACACAGAACTATGAGACAAAATATTTTTCTTTTGTGTATATTCAATTCATAAATGTTTATGACTTTTTTTTTTCAACAGGTTCAACAGGTTCAACAAACCTGCCGTAGGATAATGCCCCAATATCATTGTGCAAAGTTACTCTTGTATAGGCAGATCAAGACCATGGAGTCGTTGAAGTTTGATGAAATCTGAGCTTTTCAGTCCATGTGAGCCATTAGTAGATTTCTGCCTCCTCTTTGACAGACATTTAGAGACACGTCTTGTAGTGGAGCCATTTTTCCAAGAGATTATTCTCCTTCAAAATACACCTTAATACAACCTAAAACCCCAGATGAGCCAAGGTTCTATTAGAAGTCCTGGCTATCAGATGAGCCTCAAGAAAGAGAATTGACTTGATAATGGAATGAATTTTTTCATTGTTGTTTTTAAATCATTTACAAAATGGAGTCTGGGGGGGTGGGGAGAATTAAGTTTAGAACTTAATTCCTTCATGCTCAACAGCCTCATTTACAGGAAGAATACAACAAATCTCTTGTTTTTTCAGCACAAGGGCTTTATACAGGTAAACATGTTGAGAATGTTGCCTGTAGTGTTTGCCCAGCTAGACCATAAAGAATTCCTGTGAGTGGGGGTAGCCAGTGCGATTGCACAGCCCTGGTGATTTCTGCTTTCCTCCTGCCTCCATCTGCCCCAGTGCCAGGGAGGGACACCGCTGGAGTCATACTATTCCTGTGAAGCCGTCTAGCACATTTATTCTGAGTACAGTGGTCTTCCATTTTGCAATTACAGAAACAAGAATATCCTGTCGAACTTTCTCACTTTCCTCCCTTCCCCACTGCCACCGCTTGGTATGGCTGTAGGGAATATAAATGGAACAGGAAATTTGACCGCGTCCAGGATCAATGTCATTAAAGACACGTCTTGTTTTAAAATCTAATTTTATATAACTGCTCTGTTATACAATATGCTTTTGTTTGTCGTCTTGATTTTTATCGAGGTAGTGTACATTCCCCTGGACCTTTTCACGAAGGAATGTTTATACCTGTGGGCAAGCGCTAATGGCAGTGAAAGGCTTGCATTCATGGGAACAGCATTTAGCAATTCATGGTTGCCAAGGTAAGCAGCAAAGGCATGCCCTCTGCCACTCCATTGCCTCTAAAAGAAACAGTCTCTAAGGTAACAGGCTAGCACCCCTTGAGGCCAAAAATCTTTAGCTTTTTAGACAGAAAAACACATTAAATAATACCAAGAAAAGCATTTTTTTTTGTCCAGGCATTTTTTTTTTTCTTCACAAGAGAAAAAGGGCTCAAAGTGTTCTATTTTTGGTTCCACGGAGGAATTTAATTCAGATGCTGCCCAGTGCATTGTGCACTCAACACCCCTTTGACAGTTTAGTTTCAGGGGCACATAGGACTAATGAGCCAAGGCATGACTGCACTTGGAAGCTGGCGTCTCCCAGGCCTGTGACCGTTGTTCAAGTGAATAGGCAATTTCCCTGATTAGCTTGGAATTTGCAGCATTATCTGGATGGTTATTGGCATAAGCCTTTTTTCCAGGATCGCAGTCAATGTGGGAGACTGAGTCACCTGAAGAAAAGGTTTGTGGAGGCAGCACTTGCTAGATCCTTCTTGTGATGGGACAGGAGAATGGGCTTCTCTTCTTGAATTCATCTTGCTCTGCAGCCACTTGCAACCTCTTTTATCTTACTGTAGCAAAGGGGAGAAGTAGCTGAGTCATCACATTTTCCCAGTGCAAGATTTTAATTAGAAGAAACAAACAGTAAAGAGCTTTTTTTAAGAACTGAATTCTAACAAAAAAGTGAAATGCAAGAGCCAGATCATCTTTCTCCTGTTGGTGCATCAGAGACCTGTGGCATGCAGAAGACAACTAGTCTATGCCATCTGCAGGACATTCATATGACTCTAACACCAGTACAGTTTGCTGGATATGGGGAAAAGCAAAAGAAACATTTTCTGGGATTCTTTTTATCTAAATGACTCAAGCTATTACAATTGCTTGACAACTATAAAGTGACAAATCTAGAATCACAGAATCACAGAATGTCCTAGATTAGAAAAAAACCTTTAAGATCATCAAGTGCAATCAGTAATCTAACACTGACAAGTCCTTGACTGAGCCATATCCCTGATATCACTGACAATTCCTTCTTTACTTTTACTTCATGCTCTACAGACTAAAGTAATTTGTGGAATAACTCTGGACTTTCTAACGGTTCAAAGAATAACAGCACAAAGAACATTAAACAAGGAAATGAATTAGTTAAGTCAACTTGTTTCAAAAACACCCACAATGTGACAATTTGTTGTTATGCAAAAGATGCAAATTCAAGGGCAATGCAGGAAGTATCCAGACACACTGTTTAAGTTCAGCACCTTGTCATGGCCACATTTTGATGCAGCACATATTCACATGCCATTATGCAAAAGAAGTCCTGCTCCTTTTGAGACACAGATTGGCTGGGGATAACTAAATACGAAGAAATTTGGTATTTGCTCGTTGCATGACTTCTTCTTTATTCAAGTCTCAGATGCACAGATGGACTTAAATTTATTTTACTTGGAAACATTTAGCTGTCAGAGCAAGTTGTGAGAAATGGTCTGTCTTCTGGGCCAGAGTCTTCAGGCACCTGAGAGACAACACAAAACACCCCTATGCTGCCCCAGTTCTGGGGGTTTTGCTGTCTTGTCTGAAGATAATGGCTTCTTTCTGCTGTTTTGCAAGCTAAGCAGCACCGTGCCTAAGTCCTGTGGGACTGGATGTTGTAAGCAGTAGCTTAGCGTGCCTAGGACATGCCCACAGCACTGAGTTCAGCAGTCACAGCCACTTCCAGCTGAAACATGACCAAGTTATGAAATAAGTCTGGTTAGGAAAACAAAAGCACAGAGTCTCTAAGTTCTAGTATATGCTCAGAAACATCCCTCTAGATTCGGCTGAAACATTTCAGAAATGTTCATCTTGAAGGACATATACATTATGGAAAAGTTCAATTTGATTCACTTTTAACTAACAGAAAATAAGTTATTTAAATATGATGTTTCAGACAACAGCAGTAACAGGGAGCAGTATTAGATTAATCTGTGAACTTGCAAGGAATAAGAACAAGGGACTGAGTTATAAAAACCCATCTTTTTAAACTTCATTTTACTTCCCTGTACTTAATGTTGATATTTTTCTTGACTTCACAAAGTAGGTTAACATGAGAACTCTCTGTCTATAATAATAAAATATTATTTGATGTGTAAGCTACCATTATTAGTTGTACAGTCTAAACTCTTTTATTTTCTTCTTTTTCTAAAGAACCGTTATGCTAGTACTGTGAAAAGACAGAACCTTGGGAATATTAAAATAAAACCTGATTGCTCATACTTTGACAATGTGGTTCATAAAGCCTGTCTTTCAACAGCTATAAAATACTTGCATTCCCACGTTAGGATGATGAAAATATGTAACTGCCATATGCTTAGCAGCTCTCAACTGCAGCTGAAAAATGTATTAATTTCATCTGACTTAATTACCATCACATTTGTCTTTCTCACCCATCTCTATTTTTTGATCTACTTTTGCAGATCCTAAGGTGCAGCACATACATACATTTATATAGCATTTATACCTAGTAACTTTCTATAATGCAGTGACTGCATCAGTGGATAAGGGACGACCTGTGGACGGGATCTATCTGGACTTCTGCAAGGCCTTTGACACGGTACGCACAACATCCTCCTCACCAAGATGGAGAGATACAGATTTGATGGGTGGACTGTTCAGTGGATANTAATGGCCTTTTGGTACCTGAAGGGGGACTACAGGAAAGCTGGAGAGGGCATCTAGTGATAGGATGAGGGGAAATGGTTTTAAACTAGAGAAGGGTAGATTTAGATTGGATGTTAGGAAGAAAATCTTTACCATGAGGGTTCAGAACACAGGACCGGGGAAGTGATTTGAGGCCCCATCCCTGGAGACATTCAAGGTCAGGCTTGATGAGGCTCTGAGCAACCTGCTGAGTATGTCCCTGTTCACTGCAGGGGGGTTGGACTGGATGACCTTTAGCAATCCCTTCCAACCCAAGGCATTCTATGATTCTGTGATTTATATTCCAGTGTACAAGTAAACTGACATCTGGGGGACTGATCTAAAATTCAACAAGGTCACTGGAAAGACTCCTAGATAAGAATTAATCTCTCCCCCTGGAGCTCTGAGCAGGACTTTTCATCATAATGTATTCCCAAGATTTCAGTCACCTCTCCCAGAGTAGGTACAGGGACTGAATTAATGAGATTTTTATTTTATTTCATGTTCGGGTTTTATTCATCCATTTAGCAAGAAGTTGACAGAAAATAGAATTTCAATCAATCAGTGTTTTATACAGCAGCTGGATATTGGCAGTTTCCGAATATTCTTCCTATAACATTTAAACTTACCAGTGCCCAAATATTTTTTGTCTCAAAATATTGGCAACTTTACTTCGGTTTGTGTTTTCAGTTCAGATACATGTCAGAGAGGCCAGACTCTTATTCAAACCTTATCTGAATGCATCAAATGTCTTGATACTACAAAACTGGGGAGGAAGTGATTTGAATTTAAGACTTTTTCAATGGATTTCCAATATTTCTGGTCCCATTTGGCAATACCTCAATTTTAGCCTTTCTTTTCTAATGTTGATGTTTATTTCCATGTCTATCCCAGATTTAGAATCACAGACATAAAAACACTTGTAAAAAAAGACCAACCTAACTTTTCAGGAAGGAAGGAAAGATTTAAGAACTCCTGATTCGTAGAATAGGCAAAGATCTTTTATTTTGCTTGAACTACTTCACCCATCTTCACCTCAGTGTTTACCATGAAACCTCAAGATAATAAACCCCAGATCTCTTACAAGAACACGGGCAAATGTAGTGAAGCCTAATGATGTATGTATTAGTAAAAGGAAAATAACTGTGGCCTTTGTTATCAAGGATGAATTCACTGTATTTGTAAATAGTAATAGATACTCATGAAGAGGGAGAAAAATACTTCTCTCAGACCAGTGTATTTATGGCTAGACTGAAGTCTAACTTCTGAAGTGTTTCTCTAAAAATGCTGTTATAGACCCTATTTTTGTCTCCTTCTGCCTTAAAAATAATTAATCCTGTAAATGGATGAAAAAGATCGTTTTCCTTTTGATCCCATAGGTCATGCAGATGGTTGATAGGTAGAGGCTTGTAATCTTATCCTTGTGTAATGCCACTTAGTCCACCACAAATAATATGCCTTGTTGTTATAAATGATTTCCACCTTGTGATGTTTTTCTGACATTTGAGCTTCTCAAGATGTCCCTTATTTTCTACAGTAATATCTTACTGTAAGTAGGACTGGTTTGAAGGTGATGATACATGAGCCAGGAAGAACCCTACCTTATTTTCAAACCAAGAAACAGCTCATTGACCTGAGAGCTAAAAACCACCAGCATCCTTTTGCTTTTAAACTGAGGAAAAGTGATGGGAAGTCACTCAAAGACAGTAAACATGAACCACACTTTAATGCCAACCTGGCTTTAAATAGTGTTTTTACAACAGACAGAAAACTATTTATTTTGAGACTTACGGGACTTGTGCAGGAGTTGGTACAAATACAATGAAAATTCTGAAGTTTACATAATCTATAAATAAAACAGTAAAGAAATCCAAGGCCCATCAAGATCCCAAGTCAAAAAGGAGTAGGAATAAACAAGATCATTAATACCGACATTGGTTGGGTTTTTTTTGCCTTGATAAACAACGAAGTCATTGATATACACCTATCTGCAGATATATATATAAAAAAACATGCAAAACTCAGAGAAAATGAAAATGTTTATCAAGGCCTATTTCCCAAAATACTACTTACGGGAAGCAGTGGAAGGCTTAACAGAAAGGAAATGGTTCTTGGATTTGCAAGTAAAGTTTTTTAAGAGTGGGTTAGACCACAGAAAGACATGAAGGACACTCATATTACATTTTCTAGAGGTAAAATTAATCATCAAATACAGCCTAATGCAGACAGAAAGACAACATGACACTATGTGGTTGATGTGAAGATTGGGGGCCATCTTGGGCATAGTGACCATGAAAGAGTAGAGTTTTCAGTTCTTGGGTCAGTAGAACTGCCACCTTGGACTTTCTGAAGGGCAGATTTTGACTTCTTTAGGAGACCAGTTGACAGAGTCCCTTGGGAGGCAGTCCTGAAGGGCAAAGGAGTCCAGGAAGGCTGGACATTCTTCAAGAAGGAAAATCTTTAAAGGCACAAGATCAGGCCATACTAGTGTGCCATAAAATGACCAAGTGGGAAAGAAAGCTGACCTGGCTGAACAGAGACCTTTGGCTGGAACTCAGGAAAAAAGGAGAGTTTATGATCTTTGAAAGAAGGGGCAGGCCACTCAGCACAACTACAGAGATTCTGTGTGGCTACTCAGGGAGAAAATTAGAAAGGCCAAAGCTGAGCTAGAACTTAATCTGGCTACTGCCATAAAAGTCAATTAAAAATCTTTCTATAAATACATTAACAGCAAAGGGGGAACTAAGGAGACTCTCCATTCTCTGCTGGATGTGGGAGGAAACATAGTCACCAAGGATGAGGAAAAAGCTGAGGTACTTCTTTGCCCCAGTCTTTAATAATAAGACCAATTGTCCTCTGAATGCCCAGCCCCCTTGAGCTGGAAGACAGGAATGGGGAGCAGAATGAAATCCCCATAATCCAAGGGGAAGCGGTGTGTGACCTGTTGATCCACTTAGATGCACATAAATCTGTGGGGTTGGATGGGATCCACCCACGGGTACTGAGGGAGCTGGCAGAAGTGCTCACCTAGTTGTTTTCCATTGTTTATCAGCAGTCCTGGATAACTGGAGAGGTCCCAGTTGACTGGTGGTTAGCAAATGTGATGACCATCTACAAAAATGGCCAGAAGGAGCATCTGTGGAGCTTCAGGCCTATCAGTCTGGGGACGGTTATGAAGCAGATCATCCTGAGTGTCATCATGTGGCATATACACTACAACCAGGTGATCAGGCCCAGCAAGCATAGGTTTATTAAAGGCAGGTCCTGCTTCACTAACCCGATCTCCTTCTATGACAAGGTAACCCACTTAGTGGATGAGGGAAAGGCTGTTAAGTTAAGCACAAAAGAAGACACCAGTGTTAAGATAAACACCTGAAAACTAATTTAAACTGACCTTCTTGGAGCATTGCAGGGCTGAAGGATGGATGAGCTAACTCTATGACCATGTATGGGGAAGTAAGCCCAAAATTCAACTAGTGGATAGTTTGAGGAAGACTATGAATGACCACTGGAGGGGGAAAGGACCCTAAACCTAATTTTATTATGCATGCTCAGACTATGTAAATGGATTCCAGGAACCCATTAGCATAAGACTGCCCCTTCCAGGAAATTTGTTGAATACATATGTATTATTTTCTGTATAAGAGCTGGTGTGTTTTGCTGGTTTGTTGGAGCACTTATGGTGAAGAATCCCCAGTGCTGCCCCAGCATTGCAGTAAAGAATGCCTGCTTAATAACAGCTCCGCTGTTATTGGTTATTTGTCTCTGAATCCTTACCAGCCTCCCACCTTGGTGAGGAGCATTAGAAAGCAAGGAGGTTTGGAAGCTCAGAATTTTTGTTTCACATGTGCATGCTTACTCACTCAAATCTGCTCTAAAAAAAGTGACTTCATTATCACATATAGTAGAAAGATAAATAGATAAATTGGGGTGGAAAAATATCAACCTTAAGTGTTTGAGGGGCAGAAGGAATTATATACTATGATTCTTAAGCTTCTTCAGGATTATCTTTCGACAGTTCATCTAAAATTAATGAAAATAGCTCTTGGTCCTTTGGGTTCAAAGCAAAAGTCACTTTCTCTTCTTCAGAATCTGCTACCTACAAAAAGTAATTTCCCTTTCTAATCTTCAAAGTAAATGACAAGTAATACAATAAGTTTCATTAACCTCATTTCCATAAACACAGTATTAACTGAAGTCTATTTTTCTTTGTAGACATACTAATATCTTTATACTAATGGTACAGAAATAGTCTTATTTTTGTGAAATGCACCAGTCAGGGACTCACTAGCCACACAGTTACAGCAAGGTTTGAAAAATTAATATAATTTCAGTAGAATTAAGGAAGTCTGCTCTGGGATTTGAGGAAGCTGCAGTTAATGACCCAGAATCCTTAAAAATTACTTACACTTCCCACAATGTTGGCAGAGAAGAAGAAAAATGCATTTAAAACGTTACACACACAATCCTGCTTCCCCAGTTTTCCACCACAGGGAATCACTGAGTTAACATGGAGCTGCACTGAATAATTTTCTTCTCTTTAAAACAGAGGATACCATCAGTGGTATTGGGGTAAATATGACTTTGTTCCTCTAAACTCCTGGACATGTTGCTTCTGTGCTCTTGGCACATGTCTGCCTCCATACTAGCACCTCCACCTCAGGCTGTCAAAGTACAGCATTTGCCGCATGAGAAGGCAAATTTTGTTTTGATACCAGACTGTGTCCAAAAAACTATTCTTGATGAGTCAAACCATGGAAAAAGGTGTGTTAACACATCTCAGTTTGGGGTCAGATAAGCATATCAACCTGTTAAAAAGAACTTGCATGCATTGCACTGATATGTAACGTATGTTGGAATAAAAGATGTATGTATATGTAACTAAGCCATAGGTTCAGTGCTTTTCAAAGAATGAGGGTTGTTTAGCTGGTATGATGCAAATCAAGTAGGAATAGAAATTTGGGATATTTTTATGATAATGAAAAAAGAAAAGGTGAAAATTCAGGTTTATGTTAAGAGGAATGTGATTTGTAGGACGGTAAAGTAAGCTGCTTGGCTCCTAGTTACAATAGTGAAACAACTTTTGGCATGAGAATTTGGAAGACACTAGTAAAAAATACGATATTAGAAAATATAATGTAGAGGAGACTGGGTTTGTTTAGTCTAGAAAACAGAAAACTTAGAGGGGGCTTGTTAACATAATCCTCCAATATGTAAAATGTTATAGAGAGAACAATGTACATTTGCTCTCCTTTTCTCCTTGGGAACAGGACAAGAAGAGATCTACTTAATTTTTGGCAGAGAAAGAAATTAGACTTTACATGAAAATACCCAATTGGGTTATTGACGTTACGGGAACTGATGTACTAATGAAGCTGTGGAGCAACCTTCAAGCCAGGATTTCTAAGAGCAATCATGGATAAACATCTGTCAGGCTTGGCCTGTGTGCACTTAATCCTGCTTTGCTTCTGGGAGACAGGTTGGAGGCTCTCTTCTAGGCATTTTGGAAGACCTGCTTCTTCTAGAGCTTAGGGGGACTTTAGCACTACATTTACTATCAAGTAGCTTACACATAAAGTAAGTTATGGGCTATTTTTTTGATACTTTGAATTGTTTTGTAGTTATTACACTGATCTTTTCCTTTCTGCTTCATCTTTGTAACTGCGTACTTACATAACTGAGTGTATTGCATTAAATAATCACAGGTAGTCCAGTTAAGAACTTGCTCAAATTTTTTGTTGGTGCAGGTCTTACATGGAAGAATTTACAGTTTAACCTCCTTTTACCTGGAAGTTCAAAAAAAGAAAGAGAGATATATTAGTTATTTTGGTTTAAAGCCTTAATCTATGTCAATAAAAGCTTTGTTACACTCCTTCACCTTCTTATTGGTAGTCATTTTGGCTTTTTTCCATGGAACAGAAAATAGCAAGAATTCTTTTTAGAAAAAAGTTTTATACTGTGTGTCAGAACATTTGTACTGATATTATATGGTCAACTTTAAGGAAGTCATACTGGAAAGGATTTTGAAAGGAGGATTTTGTTTCTCAGTGGATCTCTAGTTCTTGGGTTGTTTAGATAAGAGACATAGACCCTGGAGGTGGGAGGCTGTATGTCAGGACTCACAGTTTAGGCAGGAGTTAAATTAATGCATGCAAGACACTTGCTGGTTTTGCAGAGTTTCATAAGAATTGGTGTAAAAGCACTTTTTTCTCCAGTTAGTACCAACAGCAAAATAGAGAAGATGATGGCAAACTCACTAATGAGCTTGAACCATTTGTCCTAGGAAGTTTACAAAGTACTTGCCAGGTTTTTAAAATCCTTATCAGTAAGTATTCTAATATCAGCAAGCAGTAAGTATTCCAATATCAGCAAGAAAACTCTTAACCATTAAATAAGAATTTTACTTTTCTAGGCATTATCAGCAAACACCTACTCTTGAGTAAGTGTTTAGAGTTTACACCTTAGCTGGTGATAAATGACTTCCAAAAGTCCTGTATGAATGCCGGCTTCCACTGTGCTTCCCAGTACGAGGGACCTCCAGAAACCTCTTTTTGGGCACTGTTTCTCCAAATACTGTTTGCACAAGCTCCAGATGACTTTGTTATGAATTGTATGCTCTGACCCAGATCAAGTGAACATGAAAGTCAATGGGACTGCCACCACTAACTTTGCTGAGCATAGAGTCAGGGCCCTGAAGTTTTTGGAAGAGTAAGGCCAAAATTAACATGGCTGAGGACGAGACAGTGGTGTGTACTGTGCACAGTAGTGACTGAGATTGGAATGACCTTACTGGGATAAAAGAAATACTAATGGGAGGAGGTCTTTGTTACACCAAGTTCTAATTAACTTTATTTTCTTAGTATATGGAAAAAAGTTACTAACTTCCAGGAATCATATAGAGATGTGTTCAGCTGTTATTTGTATAACCACTTGTGGCTAATTAGGAGGAAGAATTGAGAGAGTTAGGGGTTAGTTGGAAATGCCAGAGGCTGTGGATATACCCACACCTCTGGTGTGTAACTCAGGTGCTCAGGTTGAAACTCTCAGGCTCTGGAAGTCTACTCATTTTCTTCTATGGATATCAGAGCCCTGGGCACTCCTTTGCAATAAATCTGGCCTGCCCTGAGATGAAATCCACAATTTATTCTGGGGATAATTTACTCCCAGAAAACTCTAGTTTGACTTGTTCAGCTTTATGCAGTATCCTCATGCTCTGGAGTACCATCACAGAGACTCATACCATGCCTCATGGTGTGCATTAATTTGACATCATGCTATAAAGATGCTGCCGCAGCAGGTTGAAGTGTTCTAAAAGGTCACAACAGAAAATAATGATGTCTTAGGACCACATGGGCTTTCCACGGGCTCCAAAGGAGACAGCAGGTGAGCTGCTGCACAGTGTAGCCCTGGGCAGTATGGATGTAAGTCACCCTGGGCTACCTGGTGTTGATTGTTCCCTAGGAGGAAGCCTGTAGAATTGTGGTTGTAGTTGGTGCTTTAGAGATAAAATAAAGAGTTCCTAAAACAAGGAAGTAATAGAGTTATTTTTAAGGATTCCGAGAAGAATGAGGAAGATCTAAGGAAAAATTATTTACAATCTGTTCAGACAATAGAAGGAATGATGGATGAAAAGCACACTAGTTGGATAAAAGAAGCTCATTCTACTTCTGCCAAAACTTCATTATAGTATGCCTCAGCCAGGCCCCAAATAGTAATTTGTTCTACCATAATTCCTGCATTCAATTACCAGTGAAATATATTCACTGCTGGTGGTTAGCATCCAGACTTTGAAATGGTGCACTAAGTGCCCCATTTTTATATTATTTTGTCAGAAAAAGTCATAATTTAACTTTGTTTTGCAAGTATTCTGACAGACTGAGGAAGGCACTTTTTATTTTGCTGCTATTTATTTGCTCGGGTGAGTTCCCTGAAGAATTTTTGGAATCCAAAAATCAAGAGTTGAATGCAGCATCTTTTCTCGTTAAGCAGGATGATGTGTACTGAAGGTTCAGCCCTTCTTCTTCCTCATGCCGAATGCCTGGAGAGAAGAGAGGCAGAATGATTCCTCAGACCAACATAAGGCTTTGTTGCAAAGACATTCTAGCAACGATTGTGCTATTCGGGCAGGAAATGAAGAACAATTTTTCTTTCTGTTCTTGAATCTTCTCTTCAGAAAAAAGACAAAGACCTGGGAGATGAAAGATCCTGAATCTAGACTCACTGTGGCCAGCCCTCCACCAACAAGGAAATACCACCAACTACAGGAAGCAACTGCTTGCGGGACTGTGGGAAAATGGGAAATATGCTACAAATGCAACAGTCTTTTTCAAGAATCTCTGCTTCCCACAAAGCTTTGACAATTCTTCCTCAGCACCAGAAGGTGTGTACTGGGCATTCTGGCCAGGAATATTGGCTAGTATTAGCAAGAGCCAGGTCAAATATCTGCAGTCCTGTGTTTGGTCTTCTAGCGATCTGTGAAGAAGCAGCGTGATGTGGTAGTCCATGAGAGCTCACTACAGCAGTGATTTCCTCTGGAAATACAGGTGCTCCACAGCTTATATATCCCAGACGTATAGTCTTGAAGTAATGGGAAATGGTTTGGACAGATTTGATGGGTGCACTGGCTGAGTGACCTCTCGGGCTTCCTTAACAATAGAGGTATAAGGAAGTGAAGGTTCTGTTGCACATACAGAGTAAATCACATGCATTTATACTAAATTTTAACTCTGAGGCTATTAACATAAACACTTTGACCTCTAGAGGAAGAGCAGTGCAAAACAGAGGAGCAGTATTTTTATATCACTTCACCTTCAGGACAGCACAAGTGAAGAGCCACAAATCAAGCCTCTTTTTGGTACATTCCCTCCACTTGACAGCTTGGATTTATTTTTTTAATTATTATTATTTTTTCTTTTAATATATATATATTTGACAATATCAAAGTGATGGGATGTCAGAAAAAAAGAAAAGCCTCAAACTATTCCAAAGGCTGTTATAGTCTTAGAAATTTCACTACTAAACTATGGCTTTCATCAGCCATCACTTTACCTCCAAAGCAAAAAAAATATCATCCATTTACTTAAAGTCTGTTCTAAAAAATGTTCCTAAACTAATGATAACAAAAATCAGTTCTACAGGTGCTCCCTGCTTTGGTTTTAATTGTAGAAAACTTAATTTATGTGCACTATTTTATTTTAAAATGCTACAGTCCTTGCTCAGGAAGGTTTTTCTTCCTCTTTGGGGAGCTACTTCCCTTGCAGAGTGCACACATAACTGCATATGTATATTAGTCATACCAAAGATCTGTGAACTGGCCTTAGTTTAGTTTAGTTTAGTTTTACTTAATTTTATTTTTAGCTGATGATGCTTCTACATGCAAGTAATTCCAAACTGAGCCGAACTGCTGAGACAACTATCTTGTTTGGAGAAAGTAAGTTTGGAGTTAAAACATGCATAAGTTCATTCAGTGATCAGGGGACGCTCTGCTCTGCCACTGCTTTTCTTGTGCCCTCTTCCTCACCTTTCTTGAAGATAAACTGTGGCATATACTGAAAAAGAAGTCTCCATCCACCATTCCCTTGATATTGATATAAAGGCAGCTTCACCTCCACCCAGATTCTTCCCTTTCCTCAGTAACCATGAAAACACAACATCCATCTTTTCCTCTCTCTCACTCTGTCTTTGGACTTGAAGCCAGGTAAGAGTATGAGCTATAAATTGAAGTGAAATATACAGCTGGATAAACAAAGTGAGACGAAAGGGAGAAAAAGGGAAATGTGTTTCCTATCACAGAGTTTAAAAAACAGACTTGGCACACAAGGGGAAAAAACAAAACAGGAAACAAGGTTCTACATATAAATTAAACTTTTTCACCCTGCACCTTTTTAGATAGCCCAGGAGTAATAAGAACGTGTGTTTCTTGGAGCAGCAAAGCAAGCATTCCAACACTAAATGGCTTCCTGTTCAACACGTTCAAAGCCAGAGACTGTTTTTGGGGGTTGGTTAGAAATATGTGTGAAGTATGCACTTTTACTTCAGGCCAAATCAAATGTTTTTAATCTCTCCCTTATCCCCCCCCCACCAAAA
>VWZY01001960.1:87007-278798 GCA_013399075.1 Chloroceryle aenea
CCCCCCCCCCCAGAAAAAAGGCACAAAATGTGACCAAAGAATTTTCTTCTTCACTGAGGAAGTTCAATGATTAGTCTTCAGTTTACCTGCAAACATTCACACTTCTCAGTAAAGATACTTAAAAAGGAACTGGTCAATGTCATTCTGCACGGGTATTTGAGGCTGTTGAGCTGTGATGAGTAGATGCATACAAGAGCTCAAGAACTTGGCCCAGTGCAATTGCAGAGAAGCAGTGAATATTTGAGGATGTGAAGTGTATTACAGCATTTTCCCCCATTGCTGTCAAACCTATAACAGACAAATTCTTGATCTGTTTTCTTCTTCTGCCGCATCAACCTCAAATGTTATTTGGTACTGCATGTTCTTTGCAGATAGATCTTTATGGTTTGGGCCTTTTTTAGGTTTACAAGGTTTGATTACGTAGCCCAAAGTGAAAATAACTCACATAGGAAAAAAGTGTGGAACATTATATGCCATGGATGTGCCAAGGTGAGGAGGTTTTCAAGTTCCTCATCAAAGACACAGGGTACTTTCTGAAAAAAAATCACAAAAGTACACCTTTTTTTTTTACAGCTAGTGGGAAATAGTTGCATCTAGCTAACTGGGCCTCAATTTATCCCTTTCAGTATAGCTCAGAAGTCTCACCAATTACTGCTTCTGGTAACATTTTTCCTCCCAACTCCAAACACACGGAAGCCATGTAAGTGGTAGCCAACTATTTTCTTGTCATATTTTTTTCATTTCAGCGTTTTTGAACAAACTCAGGATCTAAACTCTGTTCTTCTGTTTCAATATTCAAGGAATGTTATGTACTGAGTACACTCCAAGATGGTATATTGTTATGAGACATTTGTCTTGTCTGTTGCTGTTATGCCACTTTGAATGAACCAGCCTGCATACTTACTTTGTTTTGTTTTTTTCTGCATAATTTTTACCAAAAAAAACCCAGCCAAACCCAACCAACAAACCCAAAACATTAGTAAGCCCTTATAAACATATAATATAAACATATATAGCTCTTCTCAGTGACATCCAATGATAGGACAAAGGGCAGTGGGTGCAAGCCGGAACATTGGAGGTTCCATGTAAACATAAGGAGAAACTTTTTCACGGTGAGGGTGACAGACACTGGAACAGGCTGCCCAGGGAGGTTGTAGAGTCTCCCCCTCTGGAGATGTTCAAAACCCACCTGGACATGTTCCTGTGTGACCTGATCTAGGTGATGCTGCTCTGGCAGGGGGGTTGGACTGGATGATCTTTGAAGGTCCCTTCCAAGCCCTAACATTCCATGATTCTGTGATATTTTGGGGGTTTTGCTAGGAAGAGGTTTGGAGCTCCAGTCTCACCTAAGTCAGCAAAATTCATCCTGCGCTGATTTACACCAGACTAAACAATGATTTCCTTTTGTCTTAGCCAACTATACTACCACTCATTTTCAGAGGTACTGCTGAAGACAGAACTAACAAAGGTAGTGGGACTTAATAAATACTAGGTAGACTCATCCCTGGACATTCGCATACTTCAGTATCATATCATACTTGGTATTCAGAGCTATTGCTGGTGGAGAGAGGGAGAAATGACCAATGAAGGACACTTTTCCTGAATCTGTCCCTCTTTGAAAGTCCAGCTTTCCCAGGGAGAGCTGCAGGAGTTCAGTTTCTAGAGATACTGTGGCATCTGCTCAGTGAGACTCTTCTGTCACTTATCTGGCACATTCAAATTCAATTTTAGTTCAACTCCAGGTCTACATTTGCTTCTGCCCTTCAGACTCATTCCTGCCCATAAGCCCATCCAAAAGAAAAGCATAATTTTTGGTTGCTGTATCTGAACCCTGAAACTTCTTTTCCCCTGACCTTCACCATTAACCCTTTTGAATCCTGTTCTTTCTCCCTTACACCTAATACCCTATTTTCACATACCAGTTATTCTTCTAGTGTGTCAAATCAGTCACTGTCAACCTAACATCAATTTTCACGAAGGGGAGTAGGTGTAGATATGTCCCATGGGAACTGCAGGGTCTAAACTTTCTGCAGAGTCATGTTGGCAAAATTACAGGCTCTCAGTAGTAATCAGTACCAGCAGGTTAAAAACGAAAGGCATACACTCAGGTGTAATCAATATGGTATTTGTACCTCAGACTTCTGAAACACATCCTTTCACGTGGGACAAGGGAAAGTAGCAATCTGCAAAATACTATAGATACACATGAATTTTATGAGTGAGTTATAACATCTACTCCTAGGTTGCACACACACTTTTGAGGTGTGAGACAGTAATGGAGCATGGTAAAAAATTAAATGAAAGATAGATTATGAAAGAGAGAAGAAGAAAGGAAAGGTTTGGGAAAGTTTGGAAGGTTTGGGAAGGGAAGGGACGGGAAGGGAAGGGACGGGAAGGCAAGGCAATGCAAGGCAAGGCAAGAAAGATGTGACAAGATGTGACAAAATGTGAGAAGAGAAGAGAGAATGAATGAAGAAAGGAAAGGAAAGGAAAGGAAAGGAAAGGGAAAAAGAAAAAGAAAAAGAAAAAGAGAAAGAGAAAACGGAGAAAAGAAAAGGAGATGGTTGAGAACAGAAATCCATCTAAATATGGAAAAGAAAGCCAGCACAAAAGAAAGATTTGAGGAATAATTTATGGTAGTTTAAATCCCTATTTCTTTTGCCAGGTAGAGAAATCCTAATCCTGTTACATGATCCTAACATCTTTCCAACTGTTTCAATGAATCATTGCCATTACCAATATGGGCAGAAATTTACTATATCAGCTTCCCAGACACTGAACACAGTGTTGGCAGAGATGATAGATATTAACTCAGTGAGTCAGATAGGGTGCTCTTTTTTTCTTTCCAAGGCACACAGCAGCAGCCCCAGCCGTGTCGCCACTGCAGCTGCTGCTGAAACCTGGGCAGCCAATGTGATGAGTGAGATTGCTGGCCAGTGGTACTGCAAGACTTGCCCAGTAAGTGCAGGCAATCCCACCAGTTAATGAGACTATTATTGATCCTGAAGTACTTCCTCAAGGTCATGTTGGTCATAATCAGGAATAAGGAAAAAAACCACCAACAAATAGTACCATGGCTGTCATTATAATGATACACAGTTGCAGGAATCATTATCTCAGTTGATAAGCTTTGTCCTGAAACTATCTTTACAGTCTCACAATTATTCCAAGTCTCTCTCAGTGAAGCTTTGTACCTGTGACATCATTTACTGTGGAGAATTTAATATTTTACTGTTATAAATTTCTTGCTTCTAGCATGCATCACTTTCAGACACAGCCGTTTAAGTAAAATCTTATTTGTTTTGTGAAACTAAAGTACGTAGATCTACTCCTTACTCCTGGGAACAGGTTTTGTTCCTTGGCAAGAAAGGCTCTGTTTTGTTTTTTTTTTAATTCTGTATTTTTTCTAAGGAAATAGCAAAGGCAGAAGGTGATCATGATAGAACAAAACAGGAATACACTCTGCACTCAGTAGAAACATACCATGAAAGCAATCTGAAGGTGCTTTGAAGCAATCACATGTGCTGTGGAGTCAGTATACGGTTACCTTCTGCCAAATGGCATCAGTGGATGAAGTAACAGCCAGGAGCTCATGTTGCTCTTCAAGAGACATCAGACTTTGTTTTCTCTGATTTTCCATTCTTCTTTGTTTTCAGTGTTCCATTCTTTGAATCATTTAAGAAGTCCAAAGCTGGAAACCAAATACTCACTGAGAAAGTCAGGCTGTGCTGATCTATACCCAGGAAACTGCAGCCTTTTCTTCCAGATGGATGCACCACTCTGTGCATGTTCTTGTTCTTTTCCCCAGCAACAGCTGTCCACAGGTAAAAATGAATGACAGGGAGATGGGTTCATCTACCTTTCCTTGAGAGCAAACATATCCTTAAGAGCAAAACCTAGGGAGCTTATAAAAAACCTGGAGAGGGCCTGTTTACAAAGGCCTGGAGTAAAAGGACAAGGGGCAATGGTTTTAAATTAAAAAGGAGTGGATTTAGATTAAAAATAAGGAGGTTCTTTACCACTGGAACAGGTTGCCCAGGGAGGTGGTTGAGGCCCCATCCCTGGAGACATTCAAGGTGGGGCTGACAGAGTTCTGAGCACCCTGCTCTAGCTGAAGATGTCCCTGCTCTCAGCATGGGGGTTGGACTAGATGGCCTCCAGAGCTCCCTTCCAACCCAGACATTTCTATGTTCTATGTTTCTATCCACCAGAGCCCACCCTTTCTATGTAACCATACTGCTTTACTCTGAAGCCATCTTCTTTGGGCCACCTGTAGACGCATCAGATTCCACACTATGAAGGACTGATGCTCTAGGTGCTATCAAAGTGCATTCACAAACATTAGTGTCCCACTCCAGTTTCTATGTGTGATATGTAAATATTGAACCTATGGGACCTGTCTGTCTGAGTGTTTAGCAGAAGGGACTCTTTCTGTTTTTTTTCAACATCACCTGTGTTCATCCTGTTGATCTGTACCATTCCCTTTCCTCTCCTCTCCTCTCCTCTCCTCTCCTCTCCTCTCCTCAGATCCAGGTACAATGGGTTCTTAGTAGTGAAAGCAAGCTCCTCAGACAAGACCGACTTTGAACTGCTGTCAGAAGAAGGGTTAAAATGTACAATTTCCAGATATTTTCAGCTTATAGAAAATTCCAGGGTTTTTGGCAGCTCACCAGATGCAAGGCTGCAAGTCCTGACAGTGTAACTTCAATTTTCCTTGAGTGCTAAACTGCAGGAACAAGCAACAGGTAGGACATCAACGGATTAACAACAAATAAATTGTAAGCTTCAGCAGGAATTTCTTTCCTAGTCTGCTTAGATTACTGATGGGCTGGTCTAACATTTTAAAAGTGGTTGCTTGACTGTTATCCAGAGTTAGAAGTTAGGGCTCTGGGTGCAATGATTTCCCACCAGGCAGAGATTCTTTGCAGTTCTCCTCTTCCCCTCAAAGCATCCCTCAGGTGTACTAAGTGTCCTGATAGGAAATTGAGACAATTTCGAGTGTAAGGCCAATCTAAGTGATTCATTATGAGTGATGTTTAGCATTTATTAGCAGTTAAGGTTTTTCAGGAGCCATACTATATGTAAAGCAGCACATCTCTCTCCCCTGTTCTCTGTGAATATGTACACACCTACATGTGCACACACACACACATCTGCACACACTCTCAGATTAGTTTCAAGACTGCCCACATGTCAGTGAGTATGCTGGAAGGTGTCATCAATTCAAGGCTGATACCATGAATGCTGCTATGTTTGAATGCTGCTATCACTATAGAAATGCTCTAACCTGGTAATTCAGGAATGGGAGCTAAGCCATTTTAGCCAGCTTGTTATCAATACATCATATATTCATAGTAACCTAACTAATCAACATCTTATCAAAAACAAGGATTGGTGATTTGCCATATGCCTTAGTGGTACCTGGAGTTCCTGACAATGATTCTGAGCCACACAGAGCAATTCAGTCAAAAGGCAGCAGGCGTGGAAAGATGCAAGCAGCAGCAAACAGGAGGGAAAGAAACCTCAGAACCTGCCCCTTTGGTTATGCTGAGTGTCCTGTCCCCTTTCTTTCTGTGCATGCAGAAAGCAGCTGATCCAATACATTCTGCAAATAGATACAAATACATGCTCAAGAGCTTGGAACATCTTGTACACAGATGTGAGTCAGCGCTTGGCAGGTGGCTCACTGGAGTCAGATTTCCCAGACAATAATTACATTTTCAAAAAAAGAATTAAAGAGACAAGGGAAGAAGCACTCCTTTCCATTGCTCGGGTGTAGTATGAGCTCTGAAGTGAAATTCCATTTTCTTTCCACATAGTTGATTCTACAGCACTTCAGGTATTGTCTGCATAAAACACACAGTAAAGATATGATAAATGTTACTAGGACCTCTTCTTCTAAATTGGTACAGGCTAGATCTGAGTCGTTGTTTCTGTCCTCCAACAGCCCAGCCAGTTCTGATTTGAAAGCTATGCAGAAATAATAACAATGCAGTATGGTGTTCAAACATGTCCCGTGAAAAGATCCCAAGAAGACCCCTTATCAGTCTAGTTGGCCAAGGAAAATGGCATGAAGTACATCATTTGTTTTTATTGTTGGTATGGGCTGGAACAACATTTCCATAGCAAGACATCAAATGCTCCTTGAGGCTATGAACTTAGACATGTCTGCTGCTCCTATGGCAAACAGCATTCAGCTTCCTCTGAGCTCTGCGTGACTGTGTCTGAAGCTTACAGCATGTTTTATTATTTCAGTATCAACAGCCAGATGTGTCCAGAACCACAAAGCTGTAGGCGGGTTAACGACATTGAGGTGCTGGAGCAGGTCCAGAAAAGGACAACTAAGCTGGTGAAGGGTCTAGAGCACAGATTGATGAATCTGTAAATTGTAATCTGATTTTTAATTGCTGCTGATTTCAAATTTTGCTTATTCTCTCATAATTGGTCTTTTCATAGATGTTTGAAAACTTGTCTTTTCAGAAACAAGAATACACGAGCCTTTGGTAGAATATCTATCTGTCTGTCTGTCTACCTACTACCTGCCTGCCTATCTATCTATGTACATTGCTAGCTATGGAAAAATAGAATGCAAGGAATCAAAACAAATTTGGTTTGGACACAGCAGTATAGCTGAATCTTTGTGTTCATTTTTTTTCTGAAGAAAGGGCACACTCCTGTGTTGATCTCTGGCTCCTGTAATGAACCAGGTCTCCTCTCCAAGTGAGGAGACTGTGGTGAGCCCTGGGAAATGTCATTTAACCAGAGAGCTCTACCTAAAGAGGGAAGGAAATATGAGCATAAAGCTGACCAACTAAAACATATTTAAGGTATTCTGATACAATTGCTGTTACAATTGCTATTTCCAGTGGGGGCTGAAATATTCTAATATAGTAATATTTTTGGTTAATTTGTTACCAAATTTTCTGTGAAACATCTATGCTACCTCTGTTCCTTTTCAATCCCGGTTCTCAAGGCAGCTCTACAGGTTTTCTCTGTTTATTTAACACAGGATATGGGTAGGCCATGGCAAAGTGTGATCCATACAGAATTGGATCTTCTCAGAAACCTGATCTGAGACAGTGTGAACCACTGGAACAATGTTAGGCTGTGTCTCCTCATAGGGACTTTTAAGCTGCAAGCTGCAGTTTGTCCAGGACATTATAATTTTTGCTGTAATAATGTCTTTCAGCATGCACACTGCAGTTCAAAGAATGTTGAGTGAGTAGGAAACACAACTCCAGGAGAGCCAGATACCACCACAAAATCAGTGGGATGCAATACTTTCCAAGCGACGTATCTTGAGATGGGACAATAGCTCAGAAGAGGAGATATTTTTTATTAATTTCAATAGGAGGAAGAGAGATTTAGTGAGAGACAAAGTGAAGAAGCTAACAGAGTATATCCAAAAAAGAAAGCCTCACCAAGTACTTTACTGAGAAAAGTGAGATTAAATACTGCAGGAGATATTTAATCTGTTATGAGACATGAACACTAAAACAAAGGAATTTTTTTGATATCCTCATTTTCCTTTTCCTAAGCAAATTCCTGGGGATACTTACAGCACACAGCATGACAGCTTCCAGTTGTTTCCAAAGATTGAAAGCTTCCAGGTTACTCAGAAGCTGTTAAAAGTAATGCTGCTCTTGGCATCAAGCAGTGCTGTCAGTTCAGACCTGACTATGGCTGATGAGAATCTTCTGGTTGACTAAATTGCATCTGGATTGAGCTCTAAGGGATTTACCTTTATAAGGCTCATGAGGAAGAAATTCCTAAGCATACATTTGTCTTTGGAACCATCATGTGTGTGACAGGTATCATGAGAAACAAGTTTGGGCTAATAACACCATCCTACGCTACACCCTTTTAGCGATGGTGCTCAGGCCCCCTTCCTTATATTGCTGTGAGGACAGCTTCCTCAGGTGGTGAATTCATTCTCCTAGGGAAAGGACATCCAGTGTCTGCTTATTAGTAGACATTTCTACATTAGCATGTAGAAAGCTTCCAAAATAGTGGGCATATTTAGCAGAAAACCCTCACACTTTTCCAGTACCAGTCCTCACGGCTGAGCAGAAGTCCAGTGTGGTGGTCTGGCCCCTCTTGTTGCTTGCTTGCTTTTGACCTTTCCCAAACTGCAAGCTATTCAAAGGTAATAGGTACTCCATGGCCTGAAATAGTATCTCTGTTACTGGGCCACAGATGCAAAAAGACATGTTATAAAAAGTGTGTTATAAAAAGAACAAAATATTGATCTGTTCCTCTGGTGAATGGGTGTGAATAGGCTCAAAGTACTGTGCTGTTACTTTTGTGGATCTCTGAGTAGAGATCACTGTTTATAAAAACAAATGAATAAACAAAGAGCTAATTAAAAATCTTTCAAATCTAGTAACCTCTAAGCTTCAAAAGTCTGAACATCAGCTAGTTCTGAATTAGGGGTGCAGCATCCAGTTCTGATTTTAAGCAATATCTTATGCTTTGATGGGTACTTAAGGTAGGATTTATCCTGTCTTACTTAGTCCTCAAGAAGCTTCTTAATCTAAAAGTACAGTTGCCCAGTCTGTGGGATGTCTGCTTTCAGATGTCCTTGAAGAATTTCTTAATCACCTGGCTTTTGGAAAACTTGTTTTCCACAGCTTCTGTTAAAGAGGAAACCTTATGCAATGAGGAATGCAGCAATCAGTGGGCCAGGAAGAGAGGGAGAGTGGGGACAACACTTAAGTGCTAGCAGGTTACAGAGCAGTTTCTATGCTTTACTCAATGTTTACAAGTCACTCACCCTTCTTTGGGCATCGACCAAAAACTTGAGGGAAGCAAGTACCAAGGCTCAGTCTGTTCCATCTGACTGGCTCTAGGCAGCTGCAAGTAATGGAGTACAGGTGGTTTACTGTTCAAGTCCCAAGTGCTCAGCTCGGCTGAGGCATAGTACAAAGAGAACTGGAGATCTAACCTCTTGGCCACAGATGGAAACATTGAATAGTGCAATATCTGGCCTTCAAGAACTTATTTCTGCTTTTGGATCCAATGTCTGGTCTGATCCATACACACTGTGTCTGTCCTGTGCATTAGTCCACACCTGCATCTATTCCTTTTATCCCCAGCCTTGCCACTCCTGCTTCCTTACAGGATTATTTTTATTTTGACCTCTGACCTTTAGCAAGCAAGTATTTTTGGTCTGGTTGAGTTCTGTATCAAAACACTTTTTTTCTTTTGGAACAAAAATAACAGAAGATAATGTGTAATTCTTTCTAATGTGTCTTCCCCTTAACTGGTCATTTGAAGGGTAAAATATCCGCTGGTACCAAATGGAGTTTTGTAACTGGGACACTGACATGGAATCAACACTTCTCCATAATATTCATGTATTTCAAACCACTCCTCATTAGTACTGTTTCTTCTAAATTGAGCATAAAGTTATAAGTGGAGAGCATACCACTAGCATCTATTAATACTGGGTCAGATTCTACAGCACTTGCTACATCCAAAAAGTGCTTACTTGCACTAGCAAGTTCTGTTTAAAGTAATGGTGCTTTAATTTCTTTTTGGCTGCTTAATCTGGCTCACATTTAAGGATGTAACAAGATTTTTTACAACCTTGGTAAGATGATAAAAACACTTCATGGAAAAATTGTTAAGCCCTTGAAGAACATGATAGTCATAAGTATCATTCTTTCCATATTCTTCTTAGAGCAGGGTAGAGTGGAGATCTTCTGCTGAAATGGTTGTCAGTATTTCCAGTTATGACTTTCCCACCAATAGTTTGAGCAAAAGGTTATGGAAGTGTTGTTTCCCATTTTGGAAGTGTGACACAGGATTTAAATGGCAAACTGTTAATGTTTGTTAGATACTTTCCTAAGACATCCATCCATGTATTAAAACTACATGTGGCCACATTGCTCAGAAGCATCACTGTAAAAAGAAGGAAGCATAAACTGGATGGAGAAGTGATGAGCAGTGTTATTTTTTCACCCCTTTAACCAGATTAAGAAATCTGGCTTCAGAAGCAATATGTGTTGTGTAAATACTGAAAAACAGGCTCAAGTACTATGTAAACAGATGTGTCCACAGTACCTCCTTCAAAAGGCCTAGAACTCTCTACTCCAACTTCTAAGAAATCGTCTTGTACTTCATCATCACTTGAATATAGGTCACTGTACTTACAAAAGTGGCTGAAGCTGTGCACAATAAATGTGGACTCTTGCCTGGGCACACTGCAAAAAGATGCTTTAAGGAAATTGCTGTTAGTCTTGTCACCTTAACCATGGAGATACTTCCAAATGGTATGGGAAATATCTGTGGTGAAATTGTGGGGTTTATGCTTGAAAACACTGTTTATAGTGTCACCCTTTTCCATTTAATGTGTGCTTGGGGACCTCAAGTCCTCTGACCAGAATTCAGATTCATCTCATTTAAGCACTGCTGCTTGAAAGCTGACATCTAGTCCATGTTACTTGTCTATGGTAAAGCTCTAACTGATGTAAAGCAATTCATCTCACTGGTCTTAAGGTGGAATACTTGTATCTTGACATAATTGTTTCTGTCTTTTAACTACAGAAGAGAGCAGAGGAATTGACTTGACCAGATGCCATAACTTTGGGATGGTTATGTGTCATGAGTCCTACCCCAGATCTTGACAATAGTTGAGTATTAAAGACAAATGATACAAAAAGATTTGAAGGAAGAGGCAATACTGCATGTCACCAGTGCTATTTATAAGAGGGGACATACCTAAAGCTGCCATTACTGCACAGTATATTAGCAAAAAGGTCTTCTCTGCTAAAGAAGGTGGGGAGTAAAGAGACTCCTGAAAATTTAAGTGGAGAGTTGAACAGAGAAATAGAAATTATTAGTAGTGGTTCAAATTTGTTTAGCAAGACTTTTAAAATAAAATCATGAGGAGATTTATAACAAGGATTGCAATTTTGGCCTAAGGAAGGGGAAAATGTTGGTCATCTTTCAATGGTAAAATACTGTTCAAAGTTCATGATCTACCAAGATTTCTAACCTTATCAGGAGAACCTGAAAGAAAATGTCTGAGAGTGGGTGTCACCAGACAAAAAGAAATAAACAGGGGCTAACATAGCTATGAAATTCAGTATATGAAAAGATACTAGGCAGACAGTCAAAATTACAAGAACAAACACACAAGAGGGCAGAACTCTTACTGCCAACAATCACAGCAGTATTCCATATCACTTGTGTTCTCACTTGTGCTAACGTTATGCTGGTACAGCTCACTTGATCTTTCTGGAACTTGTCCCGATTTTCAGTGATGTGAAAGCAGAATCATCCCACATGTGCTTCTTGCTTTTACTTCTCCTTGGCACTAAGAGCTGAGGAAAGTGGAAACTTCTTGTGACTGTTGATGTTATACCCTGTGGAAGGTTGGGCTGAGAAGCAGGAGTTGAATATCTTTGTATATGTTCTTCTGTTCCACAAGAAATTTTTTTTTGAAGTCAATCAAAACATTGACCCTGGATCCTATTGCACCTAACAGTGGTGTCAAGAGTACTCTGCAAGCCAGCTGAGCAATAATAATGAAACACTAGTGAAAGTTCAAAGCCAGAGATCTTGCTTCTGATGGGAAAATCCAGCTGATTCTCCAAACCTTGACTTTCTCTGATTCTGACTTTGATGAGTGAATATGTTATTCAAGATAATTTAAAACACTCTAATTGAATAAATAATGCATTTTCAAACACCAATTAGTTTCATATGTGAAAGTTTCATATGTGAAATAATTTTAAAGTATTAGAATAAACATTTCTGAGTGTAGTGGTTATTTTCACTTCTTTGTGTTTCATTCAGTGCTGAATACGTCAGCTCTACACCTGGCTAATACAATCATTACCATCACTGCTGCAACTACAGCTATGCAATGGAGAAACACCTTCAGAAAGGCAACTGCATCACTCTTAACATAAGGAAGAAATCTTAATGCTTGAAGGCCTTTTTATGAAAAGTGTAGCATGAGCAATAGCACCCTCCCAGTATTAGTAGGCCTTCCTGGTTGAGATGGAAGACAGATATAGGGAAAAATCTCAGCCGTCCAGGGAGGTTGTTTTTCTTCCTTCTGAGAACTAGGGCAAAAAGCCCAACTGGGCTATTTGCTGGTATCCTGAACCTTTATTATTCTGCGAGTCTCATTAAAACAAAACAAAACAAAAACCCTGCCTTTCTCTCAGGTCATTCCAGAACATTTGCCCTCCCCTGTTATGTATCCAGGCAGGAAATGTTTTTCTTCTTTTAAAATGAGCAATGCAAGAATATTGTGGAGAATGCATGTAGGGCAATATGCTATCAGCACCCTCCAGTTGTTTATCATAGCCATTTTCAGCCCAAACAGGGACACTCAGTTCTCTTGGATTCTCACTGTGCTGGCAAAGTCATCCGTGTGTGACAACAAAAAACCCAACAACCACTTCCTGATAAATTTCAGAGGATTTTCTCAGCCTTATCTCACAATTTCATTCCACTACTGAAAAGATATGCAGAGCTTTACAGCAGACTTGCCACTTTACTGTGTATTTGACAGTGATAAATGTACAGTTTTGCCTTCTCACATGCTTTGCTTCTCTCCAGAGGAGATGATAGGGGACTTACTCTCCTTTACCATGTGAATGGATGTGGCCTACGTCTAAGGTCACTTAAGAACAACAGACCCTCAACTGCTGTTGTGGCTTGGGGCCTTTTCTATAAAAAATGCATTGTTTTGCTGAAGGCAGCAGGCTGGGTAGGGTTATGGCATGCCAGAGATGCACGGGAATGCAAGGCTACTTCAGAAGCACAGTTTCCAATCTCAGCATGTCTCTCCACAGAAATATTGTGCTATGAAATTAACAGGGATGTTTATGCAGAAAGATTTGCTTTTTGAAGGCCAGTCATGGTGCCACTTAGGTGAGTAGGTTTCCTCTTTCAGTTAGGTCACAAGACCAAGAGCACAGCAAGGGGAAGCCCCTTGCTCACACTTCCTCAGTCCTTTTTCTAGCCAAAGCATTTTTCAGGGTTTTCAAAACTCAGTGGTATTGGCTGCTGCATTATTTTGTTCCCCAGCTTGTGACAGCTCTCTATGCATATTTTGCATATGTCCACAACAAATAGCTTTTTAATTGCATCCTGAAGAGAAAGCAGAGCTCATTTTTGAACTGTACATGCCAGCTGGAGAGTACAGGGCTTGTTGTATTCTAAACTGTACACTTTCTCTTTAGCCTTAGCAACTACTTCTCACTTCTCTCCAAATATGTGCTTGATGTTTGGTAACCATCACTGTGATGATTTTACTGATGAGCGGAAAAAGGCAGGAGGTTGGTCAGGGTGATGGCTGCAAATTTAGGAAACCTAAATTAAAATCTCTGTCAGAGGCTTCCTGTGTTATCCTGCACAAATCACTCAGCCACAGAGCCACAATGGGCTGCATTCACCTCAATTTCCGTGCTTCAGTTTCACATCTGTCAAAAGTGAAGGGTAGGATTTCTATTGCATGAGTTTATGTACATTCAGATTGGGAAGATCCTAGCTATTTACTGTAATGAAGCCACATGGCTTTTTAAACTAAGACTTCTGAAAGGGATCATTTAAATACATGGCAAGAGGCCTTGCTTTTATTTATGTGTTTATTCTCATAATGAGGAAGCTCAGTCTGAGCACAAGAATAAATGCTGTGGAACTGCAGAACAGGATTTCTTCATCAGGGACAGATGAAAAAAAAAATCCTTGTAACCTTGTTGTGAGAAATTATTCCTTTCTCATAGGATTCTCCTGAGAGGTAAGTGTAAAAGGATGGTTGAAATAATGAATTCTTCTGAAAAATTAGGGTGTCCTGTTGAGTAAGCAAAGGATTGGGTTATGTTGTTTCTCAGGAAGCAGAGCACTACAACCTCTTAAAAAAGAAAAAAAATCAATGCACTAGTTAATACAGATGAATACAGACTGGCACTTAGTACTGATTTCTTGACTTGCCTCTGGAAGTGTATTTCTTGCCCCCAGAAATCCCCCAGTTACAGCTTTCTGACAGTTTTTATTTATTTTGTGGGATTTACAGTCCATTGATACGAGGTATAACTTAGAAATACAGGAGGATAAGAAGAAAATTACATTTAAATAATTCATTTTATTCTTGTCAAGTAGCTATCCAAATTAGGAAACTGGTAAATGCCAGTCCTGATCCTGGGCCCACACAGGACTGGAATTTATTGCCTTTTATTCAGAGTTAAGACACTGGGCTGTTGCAAATAACAGAACACATCCAAGCACTGTGGTCACAGGGCTTTTTGAATGAAGCGGCTTAAGGATGGGTTTGCAATTATCTAATGTTAAGTGCACTGCTGTTGTGGGAAAGTGATCCCTGTAATCCATGGGATGAAGGTAAGTGCTAGAGCAGCCAGCACCAATGTAGTGTGATTAGCAGAACAGAAACAGCCCCACGTTTCCCACAGACTGACCCAAACTTGGCAACAACTACTGTCAGGAGAGGCAATATTTCAGCAGGACAAGTTATTCTTCAGCTGCTTGCCTTAAAAAAAATAATGCTCAATTTTACTAGTGCAGTGCAACTATAAAATCTTTGGAAGTGGTGACAACTTCGGAGTGATGGCTTTTTCCTACCTGCCAATGTCACCTGCAAAGTTTTTAGTGAGTTACTATGGTGAGAGAACTTATGAGAACAGAGTTATTTTAATGAATGTTTTTCTTCTTAAACCTTAATGTTAACTTTAAGAAGTCATTAGAATGTTAGCATGAACCAAGAGACAATGCTTATGGGCTTTAATGAATGCAAATGTGGGGAGGAACCTATTTTCATCTTCTAAGAAACTGAAGGGATTAATCTAAAATGCCATACTTAATTATTCCAGTCAGGCCTTCTTCAGTGAGAAGCAATAAAAATAAGAGCCTCTGACTATTTCTATATTTCTGAATAAAAATGTTGATGCCATTACCTCAGAAATATTTAAATGACAGTTTGAAACAAAAGTCTCCAATATACTTTTAATGTAGATTTTAAAGGTTCATTATTCTTGGGTAATTGCATGCCAGTTGATGATTAAAACCAGATTTAATGAGGCTTAGGAAGCATGCATCCTTTACATGAACATTAATCCTCAATAAACATGCTTTTAAGAATTAGTTGGCTTACTTTTTTTTGTGTATAGCAGGGAATTCAAGTCACAGAATGCTCATAAGATGCTTATTTTAAAGTACTACTATGATTTCCCTACTTATGCTATACTGTCTTCTCTAATTAAATGGAAAACAAATTATTACATGCACATAAGACACGTTTCTAATCTGACTTTTGACAGATCTCCTCTTTGCATAAGTTCATTTCTAATTAACCCAGTTGAATATTGGAAATTCATGAATGAGATGTCAGAAAAAAGTTTGACAGAAAGAAAAAGTGCATCTCTTTGGTTTGTACAAAAAAAGGTTGCATGTGAATAGATCCATATTTTCTGAAAGACATAGTTCTACCCTGAGCATAGTGACAACTGATTCAGGTCTAAACAGTTCAGAATGGTCTGTCCAAAGACTGGAGGAAGATTAAAATCTGTCTAGGGTTCTGTTACAGAGAAAAATTTCATGGTACAGATGCAAAGATCCACAAACATCTGTAGCTATTTAAATTGGTTGTGTCAAAACAAAGAAGCCTCACTCCAAATTCTCTTAAACTCTGAAGGCAAAATAATGTTAAAAACCCAAATCTCAATTTTGTAACTCAGTTGATCTCCTCCATTAGTTAAGACATGGGTGAAAAGTGTTTTCAGGTAGAAATCCTGTAAAAACAGGTGATGTCATCTGGAAATTAGGCAAAACTTGTTGTTCAAGCTTAATTTAATTTTGAGTTCTCGGCTTTATTTCATCACAAAATTCAAATCAAATTAAGATTTGATAACACAAAGAACCAAACAGACATGGACACTAAGCAGAACAACAAAACTCCCCTAATTCTAACTCCCATCATTTTGTGAGATGGAGAATTTTGAGGTTTTCCTCTCATTTCTGATTCCAATGTATCATCCATGCAGTGCTGGTCATTTTTGTCTCCATTCCTTATACTTTTCCTGAAATCTTGAAATATGAATGTTGAGCTATATATTCAGCTATATATTTATTATTTTAAATAAACATATGTTGAGACCTTCCACCATAACTTGAAAAATAAATCATATGGTTATTCTTTCTGACAGCTGTAAGGCTTTAAATTCCTTCTCTGCTTAGCTATATCTCTAATCAGAGGGGAAATCATTGCTATATGGTAGGGCAGAGACCATTGCTTGTCTTCTCTCAGCTCTTCTGTACTATCTACACAATTACTTAATACAGTGGTGGTTATTTTTATTCTCAGATTTTTTGGTAACATTGAATATGCACATATCTCTGTATGGATGTCCTCTTATCCCTGTAGGAGGAGAATGCTGTATCCTTCTGCACACTGTTTGTTCTGTTAAAGACCTTTATGGAGGAGGAGTCTGCCTGCAGGGCCACCATGTGAGTTGGCCCAGCATCATTCAGTATAATCCAGCTGACAGTACTGCCTGTAAAGTCTGTTAGCATAGGTGGAAAAATGCTTAAAGAGTAACTCTTGAGCAGAGCTTTCTGAGAGCTACAGAACCTCCTGTAGAGAAATTGCAGAACTGAACCTTTTGCAGTGCCAGGGGATGAAATCCTGTTTTCATTTAGGGCTGTGAGGATTTTGCCAGTGATTCTGCCAGGTCAGATATGGTCAGGTGAGATGCAGGGCCCTTACTTCCAGCAAATCTGTGGGTATCAGTGGTTCTAAAGAAGCATATTTTGTTTCTTCTGGGGGAAGGTAAGAACTCCTCACAGCTGAATGATCTGCAGGAGATAGGGCTAGAGAAAAAACAAACAAACAAACATTTTCCCTAGACTATTTGGTTATGGTGCAGAACAAGCGAATGACATAACATTGTTTGCTTGTCTGTTTTACTGAAAGGAATCACAGGCTTAGCCAGTAGCTACCTTGCTTTGTCTTTCTTTCTCTTTCTTTTCCTCCCAAAATAGCTCAGACCTGAGATTCTCCAAACCACAGCTGCTTCACAGGGTTGTGGGTTTTTTTTATCCAAGCCCCTGGGCGGAACAGCAGGTGCACTGTAAGCTTGAGCGTAAGCCTCTGGGCAAAATGCTAATGATCAGGCTGCTGACCCACTTTGCACAGCTGGCAGGTTCATCCTCTGAGGATGTCCCTGTGACAGAGAAGGCTTGGGCTCCCAGACTGGTGTGTGTGAGCAGCTGCTCATAGGAAGTGGGGGAATAGACCTTTCTTGTAAACAAGTTGTCTTATTAGTCCTGAGTCTGAGACTGACCTTTGCTTTTCTGGTGGAAGCTAAGACTGGGTGGCCCTTGACTTCTTGGAAATGGGCATTTGGTTATGAACATGGCTCATGTGATGATATTAATGATTGGTGATTAGTACAAGGAAATGCCAGGCACATGTCCTGTTCTCTAGGGGGTCATCAAGCTAGACATGGTAGCTGTATTTCAAGAAAATGCCTAATAGCCTGAAGGCTTTCTAATAGCATTAGAAGTTTTATGTTCTGGAGTAAGGTAATCAAATCTCATGCTTCGGGGCACACGCCGATCTCCACAGGAACCAGGAAGGCATTTCACCCCATGAGAGCTTTATGCAGTTGTCTCGGTGGTTTCCATCTTTTCCCAGAGCAAATGGAGGCTGCTGGAGGCAGGACGCTGAACTGCATAGAGTGACCCCCACATATCCGTGTCCCCATGTAGCTCTTTAAGGAGCTAAAGATTTTGAATCCTATAGAACTGAATGCATTATGACAGGAAAGCTCCAGCAAAATGCCTTCAAAGTGAAACCCTGGGCCAGCTTTCAATCTCTATTAGGTAGGTGCAGTGCTCATTGAATTCACTCCCAGAACAGAGAACAATACTTGGCAAGCTGCTTCTAGTGAGGAAAAATGATTAATGCCTTGTGTCAAGTGCTCATAAAATGGTGTGGCTCTTGTACACAGTGTCTTTTCTAAGATAGGATGCTAGTGACCGCATCAAAGCAAAGCTGAGCATTCATAGCATCAAGTTTTTTGTTCTCTAGCTCCTAACACGCTCTCATGCCAGCCAGCTTCTCTGTATGCTCATCTAATAAGAGCTGTGCCCTGTTTTGGCTGCCTTCTGCTTCTCTTCTACTTTTAATTGTCTGTGGCTTTTTCTTGTCTTTTTTTTTTTTTCTTTCTCTTTAATTCTTTTCTGCCCAGCTGAAGGAAACAATTTGTTAGTTGTTATTGAAATTTTTACTTTGATCTGGCTAATGTAAAATATTTTAATACAGAGCAAAATCGGATGCTGCCATTTTGTCATTACCAAAGTGATTTTTTTGTTTTCCTCACAGGATCTTTTCAATACACATGAATATGTACTTAACAGTAGCATGGACAATGGCAAATTGCTCCAGCAAGGCAACTTTCGCCATCAACTGAAGCCAAGACTTCTCACTTTTTTCTGCCTGGAACAAAATGTTTAATTATATTTTTTCTTATAATGCTACAGTCAATGTCCTTTTTGACCCCATGGTCAGTATTTTTCCCTAGAGATACCCCATATTTATTGTCATTATTCTTCACAGCCTTGTAGAAGTTGTGATGTTACAGCCAAGGCAGAGTTTTGAAATGCTGCATCTCAAACACTGGGGTCTAGAAAAGTAATTGTCTCCTCAAAAGAGAACTGCTTGAGTTTTTGCAAAATGAAAGCTAGTCCTCTATCTGAGAGAAAGATGATAAGGTAGAGAACTTAATCTGTCATTTCTTTTTTATTTACTAGTTAAAAGGGGAAAAAATCCTGTCCTCTGTTGAGTGGAAATTATAGAAGCAGTAAATGAGTAGGTACAAACATGACGCAGACCATAACAGTGCTACCTTTGACATTCCACACAGAAGCAGCAGAACAAGGCAAAACAGTTCACAGAAAGTACTATTGCCAGAGAAAAGCCTCCAGCTTTCATTCTTCTTGGGATTATCCCTTCTCCTTGAACACAGGGTATTGCTGCCTGTTGGGATCTACCCAATCATGCTGGAACACAAAAGCTCTCAAAACTGAAGCTTTGGGGAGAAGCAGCAAACAAGGGGCGAGGCAGGAAAACAAGAAGTAACATCGTGTTTCACGTGATGGTCCCTTGTACCTAGTTCTTGTGAAATTGATTGGCTTCTAAATTATCACAATCTCCTTGTTCTCCTCTAGGTTTTAATGCAAATAGCAAATTTGAGGAGTAGTCTGAAGGAGATGAGGACTATGGGTTAAAATAAGTGGTTTGGAGAATGGAGAGTCATTGACCTGAAGCAGGACAAGACTGAAGCTGTGATTTGTGATGCAAGAGGAAAACATTAGGAGGAATGGAGTTTTAAATGGCCTTGGATAAAGGGGCAAGAAATGTTACCCTCATGCAGGAAAAGAAGGAAATCTAGTAGAGAGAAAAAAGGATATGATCAGAACATTTTGTGAACCAGAATGCTGCAATACTGGAAAGCAGTGGAAGGAGAGATTATGACAAGTACACCTACAGATATACAGAAGACAGCTGCAAACAGTTTCTACAGAATGTTTTAATTGCTCCACTGCTTCAGCAGAAGACCACCATACACTCAGCAAGGGAGATGAAAAGTCGTCTGTGATCACCAGCCAGTCAGACACAACTCTCCTGGGCAGAGTGCGTGGGGATACACAGCCTGCAGAACTGTTGGTGGGTTTGAAGGCAAGAGGACCAGAGTCTCTGGGCAGGGAGAGGAGTACGCAGAAGGGAGATGTGAGAAGGTGAGTCTGTTCCACCTAGAACAATTAAGGAGCCAGCTTTGTTGCCATTGCAACATTACTTACAAAACACTAGCCCAATCCCTAATGAGCTTAACTTTAAAAAAATAAGAGAAAGCCTTTCTTGCCTGAGAGTACTTGTTATGTGCTCAGAATGTGTTGTTCTCTTTCCAAAAGCTTTTCGTCTTAAAATGAGTTTTCGCCAACTGGTCTGAGACGGAGTTCTGTGAAACAGCATGGCAAAAAAACAAGACTGCATGCCATTCAACTTTAATAAGTCATAGGAGAAGATATTGTTTAGCCTTGCAGAGCTTATACTCTCAGATTTATAACTGTCAGTAATTAAAAGGAAGCAAGCCATCTTGGGCCTGACTATGCTCCAACTCTGTGTCTCCATCCCAGTGTTCTGCATCTGGCATGGGTCAAGTGACTGTATCCTTTTTGAAAGGGAAAGGACTAATTGCATTCTCTGCTCCTAGCTAGCAATGAATGTGGCTCTGTGGGCAGTGGGAAGAGTCCTTAGGGTCTCCAGGCTGGTTAGGGAAAAAGAAGAACACTGCTAAACTTTTGTTGCAGAGCAGATTTTTTTGCTTTTGTTTTTGTCTGCTGCCGTCACAGTGACTACAGTAATTTGGACCCTTGCACAAAGCTTTGGATCCAAAGGATTTGGGTTGAAGAGCGAGTGCACACACAGAGCTACAGCAGATCTGAGGTTCCACTCTGCCTTTGGGAGGCAGGTGTGACCAGCAGTTGGCAGAAAGCTTGGCAGGGCTGCAGAGGTGGCAGATCTCCCTAGGATGTTGGGCTGGCTTGTAAATTGCACCAGGAAGGATCCCAGAGTCCTACTCTACATAGGCATAATGGGAAAAGGAGGGGCTGGACAGAGGTTTGGGAGGTCTGGGCACCTTAGAAAACAACCAGGCTTCCATGTCAGTGTTCTCTGAAATGTTTAGAGTACTCTGTGCAGGACTGAAGAAAGGAATCAAAAGGCAGTGTTGGAATGTCCAGCAGAAAAAATGGTAGATGAGCAGGGAGTCATAGGAATGGGGGATCCTTTAGTAATATGGGAGACATATACAAACATATGGGCTTTTTATGGGCATTAAAGAAATCAAACTTCTAGCACTTAAAACAAGAAGGTTGTGAATGAGTTTTTAAACTGGAGTATTAAAGGACACTGAGGAGTATGGAACATCTCATGGTTTGAGACAATTCTTCAGTTCTGGATTCTGTATCTAAATAGGAGACAGATCAGAAGATCAATAGTCACATAAGAAATGAAAAATTAGACTGCCAGGAACCAAATGAGCATCATGCATACTTCCACCCGGGCCAGAACAACCCCCACTATCANTGAATAACAAATTAACAAATTAACTGCCTTGTTGGGTAATACAAATGAATACAGGCTAAAATTTCAGGAGTAAATTGGAAGAAAATAACTCATCAGGACTTTAACTCCAGCTGTCTTATGAAGTAAGCTGTAATGAGTGCCACCCTAGGGAGAGGAATTGCGGTACAAGTAAGAAGGTAAGGGAGTTTGAATAAAACAGGAAACACACTTGTTTGGCAACATCTTGATTGCTGCATGCCAGTCTCATTCTGTCATTGGAAAAGGGTGTCTCAGAACTGGAAAGAGTTCCAAGAAGAGCAACAAAGATGGCTGGAGATAAAGAATGCCTTCTGCATGACAAAAAAAAAAAAAAAGTAAATTAAGATTTTTCAACCTGGGAAACAGATAAGTCAGGCTGATGCAGTAGGATTCTATAAACTCCTGAGTTGCACAGAAAGAGTAAGTAGTGGTGGATGTGATTTAATTATTTCTTTTAACAGTAAAACTGACTGAAGGACATCAAATGATGTTAGTAAGACTCAAATTCAGAGGAGGAAAAAAAAACCCAAACCCACCAAAAATTATTGTTAACACAGTTGTAGTAGTTCAGGCTAACTTAAGTTCAAAGGGAGTATGCATGAGTTCAGAGAAATTTGTTCAAGAATTACTAAAAATACTGAAATCTCATTTGCTTCAAGATGCCACTGAGAAGGAACTATTTGGAAGCTATGGCGGTGTAATGGGGAAACGTGTCCTTTAATTTTAGAATGTTCCCTCAGCATTTGCTTGAAGACACTACTGGAGACAATACAGTTCTGTGGTCTGATCCACTGCAAGCGCTAATGTTATATTGTGAGAAGAATTCTTTATCCAGACCAGCAGTGGCCAGAGGACTCCCAGCCTGGGCCTGACATGTGCATCTCCTGATGGGGTTTAGGCCTGGACTAGGTGCTGTCAAGACTTAGCCTTTTGAAGGTAAAGCTGGTATATGAAATCTCATGACCCTTGCCTTCCCCATGATGCAGCAGTTGCCTCCCATCAGTACCAATGCTTCTCTCTCTGGACTGATACATCCTGTGACCCAGGGCAGAAATTCAACTATTTGGGGGAAGGCAAAACCTTCCCTCCCATTTCAATGCAGAGTTTACAGGGGTAGCCCACAAAGAGCTCCCAGGACACAGCTGGGAGGGCAGTTGGCCTTAGCCCTGGGGTGATGTTAACCAGATTAAAGGGGGAAAGGGGAGTGGGAAAGTCTTTGCTGAGAGAAGGTAAGAACAACTGCACCCTCCCATGCTTGGCTTATTAGTGACATTGTGCTCTAATTGTAGCAATAAAATAATCTGGACTAAAAAGCGCACCTTTGGTTTATAGGACTTATTTTACACCCCCAGTATTTCCTTCATCTTGGGCAGAAAGCATCACACCCAAAAGCAGCTGAGTTGCCACAGCCAAGGCCGTGACAAGAGCACAAATAGGTGTTGTTTGCTTTTTACTGCCTGATAATATGTCATTCAGACCCACTGTCCAGGAAACAAAGGTGTCACAGGGTTTGGGGATGGCATTTCTTTGAAAAGTTCATTTTTTCACTTAGCCACTGAGGCTACTGGCTAGGTACAGGGGTCTGACTCCTAAGACATGATCCTTACAAGGTGTTTTGAAGAAGCTTAATCACAGCATAAATATGAAGTCAACAAAAAGGAAGCCATGGGAATTTAAAAGCATTTCTGCTTTACGTAGCCTAAATTCCTATCAAGTTCCTCACAGAAAAGCAAACTGATGAGCAAACAGCACAGGAAGACACACTGATGTGAGGTACTGTCACACCCGACTCAGTTGCTCTGTTTGCTGCCTAGTGATTTAGGCCTTCCTGAAGGTTTGTGCAGTCTTTGTCACCCACTGCTTGAGCTCTCCACATGGTTACGTGTATAGCTATAGTCACCAGACCTGTGTACTCATGTGGGCATGAATTTCATTTCTATTTTTATTTTTTTATCTTAAAAAGATAAAAATTAAAGTGAAAAGATGTCATCTGAGAAGGGTTTTTTGGTCATTGTGACTGGAAAAGCCAGGGACAGCACGTGCTACACACTTTTATCCAGATTTTAGTAAACTGAAATACCAATGCAAATAGACTGAATGGTCAAGGGATGCTTTCTAGATAAACATATATGCTAAATCAGCAGAAAAAATACTGATAAAGGTGCTAGGTGTCTTGAACATTTTAAATACAACAGACTAAGCCTGTCTGGCTGCTGATTCACAGTCCTGGACATGAACGTTTGCACAGTCATTCAAAGAAGGGAATTACTGTCCCTGCAGAGTCTTGTTCACTTTCCTTACCAAATTTGGGATAATAATCAGGAACCACTTAAAAATTCATAGGGATCACTGAGACAAAACACAGGCCTAAATTAAAAGTGGAGAATACAACATCAAAAGAAAGAAAAGCTATCAGTAGTTTACAACGAGGAAACAGTCCTTGACAAAAAGAAAAAGTTGATAGCATCATGACAAAGACCACATCTATTGAGTGTCAGCTATTCTTCAGGAAAGAAATAGAATAAATGATAGAATAAAAGGAGATATTAACACAGAAAGTGAAGACTCCCTTAGCTGATGTGATGGAGACTTTCTTATTAGGGTATACAACACTGAATCTCTACACTGCTAGACTTCTGGCTGAGACACACGGACATTGGTAGCTACTGTCTTTATCATTCAGAATAGAAAAGGAGCTGTCACGGGTGATCCACCACTAGCAAGAGTTTCCATTTTTGGATGGCATATCCTTCCCCAAGTACCACTGTCAGCTCTGTTTCCGTGCTCTGGGGAAGTCAGGACTGATACTATGAACAGATACACAACAACAAAGAGAACAAAGTGAAGTCTGCCTCCTTTGGCTCAATTAAAATCTGTTCACAGTCTTGCTTCTTGCTCAGTGTACTTCACGAAGCCTCTTTACTGTCTTCCTACAGTGAGGTTCCCAATACCTTAACCACAATAGCATATTACATCACAAATATCTTTAAAGAAGGCAATGGAACCTTTAACACTCTATATATGTAATTTAAACTGACTTACTGGCATGAATAGCCCATGTCTATTCTAATAACTCTTTCAGCCTGAAAAACACAGGACTTGCACACAAAGTCCCCATTGGGAATGATCCTGGGAATGTTCAGACCCCAGACCATGCCCAGGAATTGTTTGGGAGTGCTGTCTGGCAGCAACCTAAAGTGTGCCTGGGAGCCCTGTGGCAGAGAGCTGCACAGACAATTGCATTCCAGTGCTTGGGACAGTTCCTGGGCACTGTTTAACATATTAGCAGAAACATAGACTCATTGTCTAAAGTGGTGGACTTCAGACAGCTTCTCAACTCCAGGATATGAATATAGTTCTCCTTGCCTTCAAACCATGTTCTGAAGTAAGAGAAACGTTATCTCATGCCTTGACTGCTCTGAGAAGCAGGCTTGGATACACAACTGAGAAGTGTGACTGTCCAGATAACTGTGGGACCAGAGCTCTCTGGCACACATTTCATTGTTGGTCCACATGCACCTAATATAAGGTATCTCCTCTTTTTATGAGTGTCCTAGAATATGGACCTGCACAGTGATGTTTGTGGCAACAGGACTCAGTCTGCATCTATTTTGCTTCTGTCCCTTTTCTATGGAAAATTGCCGTTTGCCCTTGAATTTCTTCCAGTGCACTATCTGGGCATGAACTGTTCTGTAATTAAGTCAAACTTGTTCAGCTCACAGAAATAACTGAGTGCAATTTATCTGAGAGAAATAATGTAAATGATCCTTATGGAAGACCAGAAAGACTTTGTCAGCATGTCAGAATAATTTCACAGCTGAAGTAGAGAGGCCTAGAATAAACTTCCCAGTCTTCATGGAGTGTTGTGTATTACTAAGAGCTTTGCTACATTGCTTAAAAATACCCTCTATGGGCACAAAATTTTATTGCTAATTGCGCATTGGGCAAACACATGAGAGACCAGAAACGTGACTGCTGACTGGGCTGAGAGCTGCAAAGCTCATCAGAGCAGCTCAAATGAGGGTACGCGAAGTTTCATCTTCTCCTGTTGTGTTCATGATGCGCTTCACACTGCTAGGGACTTTAACAGTGTTAAAAGAGGTCAGAAGGGGTTTCGAATCTCAGAACATCTGTCTGTCAAGACCCACTTCTAGGGTCATGACCCCACTTCCAATTATACTGCCAAGCTTGTGCATAAGAGTAAGGTTGTGACCCTTGTTTAGGAACTAGTGGCTTAAAATAAGCTCTGTGAAGAAGGAATTAAAAACATTAACAAAGCAGTGTATACTTGGAATGCATGTCAAGTGTAGGGTACTTTCCAAAGAGACAAGACTAGGGTGAGGTCATGCAAACATGTAATGCATTGTATCTCTATTTAGAGATTACTTTTTCTCCATAAAAGGGAGAGAGCTAGCTATTCTCAGGACAGAGAGAATCATAGCAGCTGCACAGGTTCTGCACTATTAGGTGATTTAGACCCCTGCCCTGTATTTAAATTATCAAAGTGCAGAAGTTGCATACCTAGAAGTAAGTAGCAAGATTTTTCCATTGGAAACTGGGAGTTCACTACTTGGAAATCAGGATGGGGTCTATACTACAGCAGTTGAGGGTATTAGTGAGTTATAGGATGACTATGAACCAAAGGCAGGACCGGTCCTGAAAAAGGCACACATCATCCTAAGATTTTAAACTGAAAGAGGGTAGATTTAGATTAGATGTAAGGAAGAAATTCTTTACTGTGAGTGTGGTGAGACAGTGAAACAGGTTGCCCAGGGAAGTTGTGGATGCCCGCTTTCTGAAAGTGTTCAAGGCCAGGTTGGATGGTGCTTCAATCAACCTGGTCTAGTGGAAGATTTCTCTGCCCCGGCAGATCAGTTGGAACTAGATTATCTTTAATGTCCCTTCCAATCCAAACTGTTCTATTATTCTATGATTCTTTGATGTTTCTAGCCTGGAAATGAGTCTGAGATATCACTGGAGATTTTACCTCTGGCACCACTATTACTTTTTCTCCAGCAAAGTGAATTTAAACAAAACTTGTGAAGAGATGATGGTTTCAATTGCCAGGGGATAAGAGTCCTGTCTTACAAGACAGAGAAGGATTGGCTTGTTTAGCTGTCCTGGTTTGAGCTAGAGAAGAACTAATTTTGTTCAGTGATTTTATTTTTCAGTCAAGTCTCTTTTAAGTAACTGCACTTTCTGAAGTTAAATGGCATATGTTTGCAGGCAGTGTCTGCTTCTAGAAGTGATAATGCTCAGTGTTTAGAGGGCCTACCAAGGATTGGTGTGCAGAAGGGCTATTGCTTATACTTGCTCCTGTGGAGACCAAGGTCACTGCTAAATCTTGTGTACCAGGCTGGGTGTGCAGAAAATAAAAGATGGCAGCTGTAGCGAGCAGCCAACAGGACAGGTGATCCTAAACTGACCAACGAGGTATTCCATCCCATATAACAAGGTATTCCATCCCATATACGTCATATTCAATGTAATGCTGAGGGATCATAACAGTCAAGCTTCTTCAATGGCCAGCCCAACCCCCTGATGACAGGATTGTACTTCTTAGGTACTTTTATGGGTGAAGGAAAATAGGGTAAGGACCTATCTGACCGTGTTGCACAAAAAAAAAAAAAACAATCCAACAAAAAAAAACCCTGTGTCTATTTTTTTTTAATATGACTATGAATCACCCTGCATTGGGAGCTGAAAGAACTGGCAGTACTGCAAAGTTTTAGCAGAAGTTGGTGAGTCTGGGGCAAGGAACCTAACTGCTTTTTAGACACAGCTTGCTGAATGGTATTTTATGGGAAGGTGTATGCAGTATCAGGGAACAAGGTACAGTGATATGAACATTAAGGAGGTGATGTTCCTAGTTCTTAGGGACAAGAAGAAGATGATTATTATTCTGCCAGTGGTGTACCCTGGGTATTTTGTACATCACCCAAAGCTCTCCCTAGCCTGACACTGGAACACTTCCAGAAACCTAAGGTGAAGTTAGGTCTGATGCTATATAGCAGATTTGCCTCTAATAGAGGTTTTTTTTTCCAGATATGAAGCCAACATTTTGCATTGCTCAATGTCATATTATGACTCGTAATTATACGCAATTCGTCTCACTCTGTGGTGTCTACAACTTTTAAATGTGGGTAGTCTGCTATAATAGCATTCTTACAGTGTTAAGCAGTGTCTTCTTGTCCTATTCACTCATTTCATTTTATGTGAAACAAATGTGATTTTCCTCAGCTGCTAACTATTTTAATTCTGTATATTCTATTCATGATATATTAAGTTATTTTTACTGAAAAGTTTACATAGATTTCCAAGTAAAACGTTATTTCTTTTTGTCCTACTATGATTAAGGTGGAAACTTAATCAGGTTTACAAAAGGGATTAAATGGTGAAATATGCTGCAGCCTACCTTGTGTAATTTACTGACTTTTCAAATCACGTTTACTCCAAAGAAATGAAGGACAATTCACACCCAAATTCCTCCTCGGGAATGCAAGCTTGTTGTTTATGCAACAGACTTGCTGGTAGCACTCTTAACCCCACAACCATCCACAACTCTAATGAAGTTCAGGTCCTGATTGGAGTCTGATCACTGGGGCTCCAGTCCATGGGTTGGTTGGTTTGTTTGTTTGTTTGTTTTTAACAAGATTGGTAAGGGATGCTCTTCCATATGGATGAATAGATGTCTGACTATGCATGTCATCTCTGTGCTTTATTGCTCTTGTATATCTTAGTGCCCTTTTTTAATGTGCCTTACTCCATTCTGTTATTTCCCATGTCATCTACCACATGCCAAACCTCTGTCTGGTCAGTAGAACCCTTGGTGCACCCACTTCTGTGTATTTAAGAAAGAGCATCAACTCCTGGGGGTGGTAGACACATGGAGGGTGACTGTTGTGGTTTAGATCCAGACAGGAGCTAAGCACCACATGGTCACTCTTTCACTATTCTCCCACCCTCTGAATGGGAAGGAGAAGAGGAAGAAAAATACAAACCCCTGCATGTTGAAATAAGGAGATTTTAATAGAACAATGCAGAAGGAGAAGTAAATAACAGTAATAACAATTACAGTAATGAGACAATATCTAAAGTGATATAAACCCTAATCTAAAACAGGGCAGTGATCACCCTGACAGACTACAGCCAAGGCTAACACACACTGGAACAGGGGCACCCCTGAGGGACTGCAGCCAGGGGTGAGCTACCTCAGCTCAAGAATGCCCAAGGGACTGTCACCAAGGATGACTCATATCAGAGCAGAGACATCCCTGGGGGACTGCATCCCATAGATAGATGATAGAATGGAAATTTCCTTTCTTCTAATCTTGAGGAACCATCACTGATCACCAAGACTGACAAAGAGAAATTAAAAGTACCCTAGTGGTGACCCCACCCAGCTCATTCAGCATTCTTGAGTGTATTCTGATAGGCTCCAAAGAGTTATGAGCTATGCTTGTCCAGTTTGCTTAGAAGTTCCCTGACTTGATCCTCATTCTCCAAGGGTAAGTCATCTTAGCTGTATACTTTCCAACTGATCTTGGGAGCCCGGGATTCCTGAAGACTGTTTTTACCAGTGAAGACCAAAGTGAAGACCTTGAACACCATTTCCTTTTTCCATATATTTTGATACAAGGGCATCTCTCCCATTCAGCAGCAAGCCCACATTTTCCCTAGCCTTTGCTTGTTGTCCTTCATGTCTCAGACCAGATTCAAGTCCAGGTGGGCTTCAACTTTCCTACCCCATCTCCACACAATTGAGCAATGTCTTTCTTTTCTTTCTGGGTCACCTCTCCCTACTTTGATCTCTTGTATGCACACTTTTACTGTTTGAGATTTATCAGGAGATCTCTGTTCATCCATGAAGGCCTCCTATCACCTTTACTTGATTTCCTTCTTTTTAGGATAGACCATCCTTGAGCTTGGAGGTGGCGATCCTGGAAAACCACTTAGAAGCACCAGAGTGGCTGAAGCATAACAGTACGAAGCAGAGTGCAGCAGAAAGAAGCCAACCAGCACAGAGCAACAAGCAGAAGCTGTTACACACAATCCAGCTTCCTGGGCCACCCATTTTTATGTTCTTTTTTTTCTCAATATATGGATGAGCAATCAGAAATTTCTTAATTAGTAATTCATTACATTAAATAAAAATTGCCCAGTTTTTGCCTGTGATATTAGCAAGTACCAGAGCCAAACTTTCATTTCGTGGCACCATTAGAGATACTTTGGCATATTCTGCTTCAGTAATGTGGGGACACATTAAAATCTTTGGAAACTACAGGTAAACTCACATTAAGACCTTTCACACTAAGTACTCTGAAGAGTTCTGCTATAGAGTAGGGGAAAGGCAGCTGAGCTGTTAATCCTCCAGCCAGCTTTGACTACATTGATACAATGCTGAAGCAAAGTGGATTATCTTTGCTGCACAACAGATATATTGGTTTGAGTTTAGTGCTGCAGTTCTGTAATTGCTCAACTTCCAAACTATATCTGGTTTATGTCTGGTTTTGAGCCATGGAGCAGACAAACAAAGGACTGCACCCATCTCTAGATATTTTCCACTCTACCATCCATTGAGCATGAATTGCTGTAGGTTCACACTGTGAAGAAGTAAAATTCTGCTCTCATTGGACTGTGGAAATGCCTCTGAACATGTTGCAAAGAATGTTTGGACTCAGACTCTTTGTGAAGGCTCAGACATACAACCATAGGCAGCATTAATGCACTGCCACCATGTTTTTGTCTGTCCTTGCAGACTCATTATATGGCTGATGTTGTGCAGACAACACAGTGGAGGGTCCTCTCAGGAAAAGCACATCCATGTGAGCACATTGTACTGACAGAGAGGATTAAACCTCTGTTTAGCATCTTAAACATATGAAAATCAGTGTCAACTGAAGCAACAACACCTACTAGGAGTAGGTCAACTATTTTTCCCCCCCTCTCAGAACACAGTCAGTTAGCAACCCAGGAACAGCTCTGTTCCTTTTGGCTGGTTCTCCAGCCTTTTTGGCCTTTTTTCTTCCCAGGTGCAGGAGAGGATGAGAACTTGCTGAGTTGTTTCTGAGAATTTAAAAATGTGAAGAAAGGGAAATTAGACCTTGACTGTGGTTTTAAATTGAAATGGAGATCAAAGTCCATCACTTTCAAGTGTAATGGGTGTGTACACATTTTGGGAGCAGCTCTCTAAGTTTGATGTAAATCAGTCTGCGTGTGTAATTCTACCATACCTAGCCCAGATTCCTGTCTGCAGTTCAGTTTATTTTAGAATATGTCTCTGTTGTTATTAAAAAAATGAAAACACAATTTTTCTCTTTCTAGCACAGCTATTAGTAAAATCAGGATGAGAATTCTGCTTCTGAAAAAACAGAGGTCTGATAGCTGCTACACCAACACTAAACTACTTCAACCCTTGTTACTCTCTGAACTCTTAAGTGAACCCATCTTTTTACTTACTACCACAAAGCAGGATGTGAAAGGAAAGGCACTGCAGAAGGCTGTGCGGCTTTGAGAGGTACTAGGTGACCTCTGACTACAACAAGAGGGAATGAATTCCCAATGGGTCTTCCTATCTTCATGCTGAGGCTACTGCATTGTCCCATGGCTACTACTGTAAGTAGGAGAAGATCTGCTAGATGCAACTTCAGATGAATGGGGAAGAACCGGATGAACATTTCTGTTTGCTGTCTATCCTGATTGTACGTGACTGAGGGATCCCATTTCACTGAGTATCCCTTTCCTCTGAAATCATGCTGAATTTCAACCCAGAGCAGTCTTTTGCAGTTACTGTTGAAATCCAGAAAGACTTTTGGGGTGTTAGTGGAAGAAAATAGATCTCCAGTATTACTCTTTTTTAATGTCTGAAGGGATGAGTTGTTATAGCAAGGGATTTAGGAAGCACTGAAAACCACAGAGTAATCTAGAATATACTGTACTAATGGCCTCTTACATAGAACCCTGAGCATTAGTGAGTATTACTTTGTCCTGGTTACTCCACTCACAGCAAATAAGTTATTGCAGTAAGTTTCCTTCTGGGAAGCTTTCTTGTGTGGGTTGGTGTCCGCCAAACTCCCCAGAAGACAGGGACTAACCTGTGTATTCTCAAAGTTTATAATCTCAGGGGATGCAAATCTAAAAAACTTTGGCATTTACCTTGCCAAAACAAACTGAGAAATGTCACTCTGAAAATAGCTTTGTCTTTTGGCTCTGTACATGCTTTAGGTAAGACATTCCTAAACCTTAAAATAATGAATATTTAATAAAGAATTATACCGCAGAACCAAACAGCAAAACTGAAAAGGATCATTATTAATTTTCAGATTTTGTTAATCTCTACTCCTTTCAAGGTCAAATAATGACCAAATTTTCATTATATAGAATACTCTGGGTGGGTGGGTAGGTGTGGGTTTTGTTATGTGTTTTCTTTTTGTTGTTTTTTGGTTGGTTGGTTCTATTTTGTTGTTCCTGTTGTTTTGTTTTATTTGTTTTGATTTGGTTTTGTTTGTTTATTTGTTTATTTGCTTTGCTTTTGCCTTGTTTTTGTTTTGGTTGTTGTTGTTTGTAGACTTTGTTTTGGTTTTTGGTGGGGTTTTTGTGTCTTGGTTTTGGTTTTGTTTGGGTTTGCTTGTTTGTTGTTTTGTTTTTATTTTTAATTATTTTTATTTTATTGTAGTGTTAAAATCTGTGATTATAAAAATCCGATGAATAGGTTTTCTACCTGGGAACTCTGAATAAAGCAAGATCAATTTGAGTTAAGTATCTCCAAAGAAACAATATTCAATTCATTTACTCTCCCCTGCTCAAAAGTTAAAGTCCCTGGCCCATCTATTGCTTATGGCTGCAGCTGAACTAGCAAGAGAAGTCTGATGCTTTGCTATTCTGGAAGTACCTGATGAAAAATTAAGTACTTTTACCACACAAGCAGAATGAATTATTTGAGCAAAATGTTTTTGCCTGGGGATATTCTGTCATCCTTCTTGTCATGACATAAAGTCTGTGAAGATGCACTTGTGATACATGTGTGCTATGCACGTTTTACAAGTTATGTACTGTGAACTCTCCAGAAAGAGGTGAGATGATTTGTCAGCTGAACAAGCCTGAGAATAAAACAGAGGGCCAAAATCTACAAAAGGATTTAAGACTGTAACTCCTTTTTAGGCACCAATTCTCACTGTGAAACTGATGGAAGGATAGGAACTTAAATACATATGTGTATCTTGGCCTGTGTTGTGTTGATTCCCATCCAGTGCCTTGTCTTCATAGTTTCTCTGTCTCTAATCATCTCCATGTTTCCTGGAGTCCTGATTTTTAGCTATTTCAAAATTCACCTTGCTATACAAGAGTAAGGGAGATAATTACTTCTGGGCTCTGGTTACTGAGGTCCCGTGTTGGTAATGTGATGTCTAACACACCTTGCAGTTTTTATGGAAGGTCCATCAGTACAAAATACTTCAGTCTTTGAAGGTGCCCTTGGACTAGTCCTTATGTGAACTTGGCTGCTTGTCAGTAGCATGACAGCACAGTTTTAGTAAGCTTGGAAAGTTCCTTTAAAGGCTTGCAAAAGGGAAAGGCCTCATTTCAGCACTTTTTACCAGTGACATAATCTCCTCTTAATATTTTTGTATATAAAGCATTGTGTCATTTACTAGGTCAAGAAAATCACTCCCAAAGAATGTATGTTTCTAACTCTAGGAGAGAGGGTTTAAAAAAAAATAATTGTTGCTGTTAGCAGCTTTCCTGGGTCTCATACTTTAGCTGATCCACATTCTTTCCCAGTGAGCAAGAACATGATAAGGCAGTGGTCCCTATTTATAACCAGCCAGTAGAGATACTTGCTTAGTGATGCAGTACTCAGTGAAGTTAAAAAGGAGAAAAAGTCCCTAAGTGCTTGCCCTGAGTTCTGCTGTTGGGTACTTCTCCATGCTGGCACCCTTACTCTTCTTTGGAGGGCACCATGTGAAACTTGGCCTTTGAGAGCAAAACAACGTGTTCAGGAACTGCACAAAATGAGTCACCAGGAAACCATGTGTGCTTTTCATCTCCTTGTAGTTTTCATGTTTGTGTTTTGTTTCTCTGAGAATGGATATTTATATGATGGTAGTACTTGGAGGCCCTGATCCAAACTGAAGCCAGCATTGCTAGCCTGTGTGAGAGACAGACACGTGGTGAGAGACAGACTCTGCCCTTAAAAGTCAGTGATCAAACTGACAACTAAAGGATAGAACAAGAAACAGATACGATGTGATTCTCCAAAAATTATGCCACAGATCAATCAGCTGTCAGACAGAAGAATCATTTAGTTTTCATCTTCTCTCTCCAAACAGTTAATAATGAGGTGGAAGGTAAACCAAACCTCAAGGGGGGAGAATTCATCTTCAGCAAATCACTCTGGTCATTGCTTGCTACTCCTTGGTTCATTGTCTTGTGCTGGATGAGAGGAAGAGAAATTTTGGGTCCATTTTGTACATATTTCTTTACCAGTGAGGTATGAAAATGGCAACTTTCCAGCTTTGATGGTTTTGTGACTCTACTCGTTTACTTTCCGCTGAAATGCCTTACACTGAAAATACATAACATCAGAAATGAATCTTCATCAGCTGAGAGATGGCCTTCACACAAGAACAGCTTTCCTTTTAGCATCCTGTTCAGCTGCAACTGTGTGAGAGCTGACAAGGAATGCACTTTTTGCCAGGGGGCCTGTTTTCTAACCTGACAGGGAATGAATGGGTCATTTTATTCCTGTTCTAAGACATGGGAAAAGCTGAATACTAGGAAAGGCATGTTAGGAGCAGACAGCACAGATTTACTGAATTTCCAGTGAACGTGGACATTTTTCTTTCCTTAAGGTCTGTATCTTTATTGTTTCACTAGTGAGCACACAAAAAAAACGAGGCATCACTTCACTCACACAGGCAGTCTTCTTGGATGTCATTTCACAATGTGTCTGATGTTTTGATAATGTCTTATGTAAAAGATTTGAAGAGTATGATTTGAATAAAACCAATCATATTCTAAAGACATTAGAGTTCCACTGGAATCTAAAATCTATTGACTGTAACAGTGGCTGACTCTTTTTAAAGAGTTTGGTAGGGTGATCTTATAATTCCCGACAAACTTAGCCAAACTATACTCTTTTCTGTAAGAAGTTTTCATCCTGGGCTTTTTTTTTAGGAAAAAGACAGTTTCTGCATGCAACTGTGAACATTTCAAATAGAAAAATGTGAGGAAATTACGGCTACATTTATTTAATTAATTTATAACGTTTGTTTTTTTTTGTTGTTCTGAAAACTAAGCTGAGCCATGCATAATTCTGCTATGGAGATTTAAAGGTTTGACTGACAAAAGAGAAACTTCCTGAATGCCTTAATCAATTGTAATGAAAAATTGAGCTATAAACCCCCTGCCTAGTACTTCTACTAATAATACATTTTGAGGTAATGTCTGTATTGTGCCTGGAATCACAGTCATAGACTACCAACACATGGAGAATATTGGTGGGTGAGATGAAAAGGAGGTGACTCCTACAAATTTATGTCCTTGAAGGATGTCAGTCCTAGATACCAGCAGAAGACTGGTTACAGGTATGTTCAGTGCTCTTGGCAGGGCCAACCTGCTGGTAGCTTAACGTTTGTCAAGACTTTCCTAGGCATCTAGAGACATTTCAATAGGGATTTTAAAGAAACCAGTAAAATAGCTTTGCTTTCAAGACTCTATTTGAAAAGTCATTTCTGTGAAGTAATGTGACTGCAAAATATGGAACTTGACTATCATTATAGTTGAAATAGTAGGGGAGACAGCAACTAGCTAGTTAGCTAGTGAGGACCCTGAAGTTTATCTCTGATGTGAAAAAGTAAAGAAGTATAGTTTAAATTGCAAGGAGAAAGGTGACAGTAGTCAAAGAAATGGATTAGGAAAATTATTACTGTAGTAACTTTCTGAACGGCTAGCAGAAAGGTAACTTTGGATTAATAAAAGCTGAGCTAAAAAATGGATATGTAAAATGGGATGCCTGGGCAGCTCATCCATTAGATGGTAGAGCAGCTGTTCACATGCTTTTCCTGGAGAAGTGAGAGAGGCTTGATGCTGACGATCTGCCTTGCAGGACAAGTGCCCCACATAAACAGGCCTCAAAAAATGGGGGCTTCTTTGTCGATGAGCACCTCTCCAACTTACTCCCTATGAAATAAATTTGCTTCTTCTGTTGAACCTCTCTGGATGGAAAATACAGGAAAAATATTCTTCTGTTTTACCTTACTGCAGGGGATGAGTGTCCAGGAAAACAGGTGACAAAGGGTGGGGAGGGGGTGGATGGCAGAGTTCTCCCCACAGCATCCGAAGCGACCACAGACTGCCCCAACTTGTGGGAATTCCCCAGCAGTGAATCCCTCTGCCTGGCATACATGGACTTTGCATAATGCAGGATGAATGAAACAAACCAGACAATTTGCCCTTGAGATGCTATAATTGTGAACAAACTGTCCAGAACAAAAATGTTTAGAAGACACAAACCTCACAATCCTCCCTGACTTTTGATTTTCCTTTCCCCATGCTGAATCCATTAATTTAGATATTTTGAACCATGACTTAAGGAAGGCCTTAACTCTGCGGGTACTGGCTACTACCAGCTCATACAATCACTCCATGGGTGGGCGTTTAAAAAATACTCTGAGGTGGCCTGCGGGATATTCCCATTTTCCTTGTCTAATTCAGTGGGTACAAAGTGGAATTTTCTTTTCCACACTTACTTACATTAATGAATCAGGCAAAGCTGTAACAGATAACTGATGTCACCACAGTTTGCAAAGACACATACTTAAATAAAAATATAATGCAGCCTTCATACAAATTGTGAAATTGGTCAGCCTGCAGCCATCTGGCACTCCACCTCTGAAAGAACATCTGTAGGGACAATGTTTTTCTTTCTGTGAAAGTACCACCCTCTAACTGTGACAGAGAGCCCCTTCTGAGCTTTATTCAACTTTCAAAGTGCATGTGAAAACATAAATGCTATTTCCAGTGCAATACTCACAACTATTACATCCTTAAATTACACCCTAAGCATGTTTGTGTTAGTATGGGCAATAGTAAACACTGTGCATCTTAGCCCTAGACCTAGCAAGACAAAGTACACCATGAGCAAGATTAAGTATGTTGTAGACCTTAGCGGGGGGAAAAAAAATTGTGTAGATATTGAAAGTAATGCACAGTGGAGCTGCATACCAATAAAATTTTCTCTGATCTGTCTTTGAAGGTCCAGGAGAGGACCCCTACATTAGGTATCAAAATTACTTCTTCCTCAGGACAACCCGAGGTCAACTTCAGTCATAGGTACTTCCAGTCTAAAATATCTTGGTGGCACTTAGCAGTTTTTCTGTTCAAGGCAAGCAAACCTGCTAAGTTAATGAAATCTGAACCATACTAGGAAATAATTAGAAATTCTGACATGAAGATAGTTTTTGTGCACAGACAGGAGAGAATATCACTTCTCAGCCTTGTCCTGTAATAAATAACTCAGAGTTCTAGTAAGGAAGGAGCTCAGACAATGTGCTTGGTCATGTAAGAAGCATTTCTTTTTTTCATTTACAGCCTTATTACTAATGCAGGTCTTCGGGGTGAGAAGCATCCAGAGAGTCAGTGGATGGAGTCACACCTGAGGATCTGCAAATCCAGCTCAAAATCTTACCTTAGATCAAAAGAGGAACTTGACAGTCTTCTCTTATAACTTTTTTTTTGCTGACTTGTGGACTGATTGAACGGGTGATAATCAGTTTCTGATTGGATTTTCCTTTCCACCTTTCTAAAGGTGTTTCCGTTCAATGCTGACATTAGAACTGGCTGGGAACCTTTACATAAGGATTGCTTTTACAACTCTTGCTACTCAGTAACTCAAGAGTGTGCCTAGTCTGGAATGTGTGCTTAAATGCTGATGGAAATGGACGTAGGCACATGTTAAGCATTCATCTGAATAAAGCCATTTCTTTGAAAGGGGAGTCAAAGTAACTGCTCAGACCCCCATCCTGCATTTAAAACTGACAAATATTTTTTCCACTCCAGAAAGACTAATTTCTGTCATGATGAGAGCTGGGCAGAGAAATACTCAGTTACAACATCAGTTCCTCTGATGTCTGGTGACCAGTCAGAATGGAAAAGACCACAACCATTTGGAAAATCTTCTGGCAGAAGCCAAGCAGTCTGCTTGCATGCCTTTTCCCTGCTCTCCTGCCTGATCTGCTGCTTGCACTTTGGTGTCTGTTCTGGCGACAGTTCAGTTTCACAAAGAATTTCTAACCAGACCATACTCAGGTTTGGAAATGGCAAAGTCCACACCAATATGCAGGGAATAGGAAATGATAGCAAGATAAGTGTGCCTCAAAAAGGTGAGAGTTTATGGACATAAAATAGATTTCATTTTGCTTTTCTGAGTAAGAAAATGACATGTAATTCTTTTTGCAGGTTCTTCCCAAAAAAATGGCTGTGCTTTCACTGAACAGTGAAATCTGATTTCAGAAAGTATTCAGCAGGAAAGTAACCTGCAGGATGCAAACAAAGCACTCCTTGTTTTGGGTGCTTTTCCAGACTGCAATAAATCTCTTGAGAACCATTCTTAATATTAAATTTAGAATATTTTTAACAAAATTTTTCTAAGTGACTGGCAGAGTAGGCAGATGTTCAGTACACTATTCAAAAACCCAATACACCTGGAATTTTTCCTTCATGGTAGATCATAATCAGATTTTTTTTTCTATGTGTCGAAAAGAATCCAGCCTTTCTGATCATATTTTAATTTTTACAAGTAAAGGCTTTTTCTTCTTAAAAAATAACTTTTTTTTTTTCCCTTTGGCAATATCTTTGTTATTTCTCTATAGAAGAAATTGCAGTATTATGAAGAAAAATGCCAGAACTCAAGCACGAGAAAACAGTAGTGCACTAAACAAAATATTGAAAAGTAAAGAGAGTGGTAGTCAAAGACGACTTATGTACTTTATTCTATGGGTAAGAAATCTCAGTTTAGTCTGTGGCTTTGTGTTTGATTGTGGGCCAGTGTCTTACTGAGACTATGGTTGTCACTCTTCCTATGGAAGAGAGGTCAGTACTGCCACGGACATTTCATATTGTCAAATTAGAGCTTCAGTTTGGCACAGGAATACAGGAGAAAAAAAAAAAAAAGAGAGAAAGCAGTTGTCAAATAAGGAAAGGTAATGGAACTCTATTGTCAGATATTAGTATGGAGGAAATTATTTTCCTATCCTGGATGGATTATTCTGTATTTCAGCACTTTTAGTTCCTTTTTCTTGCTGCTTAGAACTTGCTTGAAGAGCAACTTGATCAACACAAACCTGTGTGAAGAGACCATATTTCATTCTGGCTTTGAATCAGACTTCTTCTGCAGAAGTTTATTTTCATGTCTGAAACGGATTTCCTATTGTTTTTGACAAGGGTGGGAACTATATCTGGCTACCTTTGTCCATCAGGCTTGTATTCCATGGCTTGATTATTTTACTGGATGTTTTTAATGTTTATTAATTTTTAAAAGTCAAAGACCGGGCAAGGAAACAGGAGCACTCTGTACACTCTGGAGAGCTGTAGTTAACTACAGAATTTATAGATCTGCTATTCCTCTGTCATATCTTTTGCTTTGGAGATCTGAATGGCCAGATTTTGCGATAAGGTTTAAAATTTTCTTTATACTATTAACAAGACTGTGTTTTACTGCACCTAAGAGAGACAGTTCTGGAAAGACATACAAAAGGTTCCAATTTATCTTCAAAACCTCAGACTTCATTTAAAACGAACAAACTGAAGGACAAATATTACAAATAATTAAATAAATAAATATTTGGAGACTACTACAGTGATGATTGTAATGCCTTGCTTTTAAACATCTAGGTTCCCTGTGGATTGTGTGACAGTTGTCACGCGGGGTTGAGAACAAGCACCATCCCACTCAAGGACTGCCTTAGTCATCACCACCAGTAAGCAGCCAGCAGGTAGCCAGAGAAGACTTGCTGTGTGCTGTGGCAATCTTTCAAAACAAAGCGTTCATTTTCACTGCTTTTTGTGTCATTATAGGACTCCATTAGGGATTTTCTTTGCATGTCCCTTTGGTTAGGGAGAAGGAAGGTCCATTTTGTGGACACTTGAACCTATGTGTGAGTTAGACATAAAGTTCTTAGGATCATTGGGTAGTTCAGTTTGGAAGGGACTTCTGGCATGTGAGGAAACAAATTTAGATACTCAGGAAACTTTAATGTCATTAAATGATGCAGATATGGAATTTAGCTCATGCCAGGTTTGGATGATAGCTAAACTGAGATTTCCAGCACCATTTTTCTACAGTTTTGTTACAAAAACAAGCCTAAAGGCTTACTTCATCCCAGAGTGGTCTCTTAGTTTGAGGGGTCCATGATCAGCAGAATTAGAAGACTCAGTGTAGTCTTTCCCCATCATGCTGTCAAGGTGGTGAACTGCAATGACACATGAAGAAACTACAGACTAAAAACATCGGACAAAGTTATGACACATAAAATGCTATATGAAGTTTGTATATATATTTATTTTTTTTGCTAAAACTTAAACCTGTCAGGCATTCTTATGTAGCCATGTGCCTACATGGTAGCCTTCAGTTGGAATTTTGCTGCTGACCCTCAAGATTGCAAGCATAAGAATGTAGGAACTAGGATTGATCATAAAAATATAGAAGGTACTTTAACATGGAACAGTGATAGTTTATTTTCTTCTGTCAAAACCCAAATATGAGCATCTTGTATATATTATATTAATGCTACAGAGCCTACACTGTTCTTGCTTTATACGATGCTGTTTTCTCAGGCCTCTCTTTCATTACATGGGTGCATATGTGTATGCAAAACACACAAACACTCAGATTACAAATACAGACTGAAACAGCAGTTCTGTAATGTGAATTGTTTCATTGATTTGTAGGATGCTGACTTTAGTTCTTTCTTCTAATACTCAAATATCCATTTGTTAAAGATTTTAATGCTCAGAAGACTATATAGGGGATACGTACTTTCAAAAGTGTGGAAAACCTTACATTAAGGGGACAGGAATTTCACCCAAATATCAGAAATAAAGAGCTCTAAAAGAATGGGAAACAGGTAGAAAATGAGTGCTTCAGACAAGTTGTATTTGTGGAGCATTTTCCCCAACTTTGGCAAAGGAGGTTAATGATTTTCCAAAGATATCATTCAAAAGCAGACTACTTGCACATAAAGTTAGAAGTGAACTTATGGCTTTGGTATGTGACACTCCTTAGAAATTCTATATGTGTTTGATCTGTCAGGTATTAATTGAAAGACATGACCTTCAGTCTGAATAACACATCATTTAATCATTGTGCCTCTTAGATCCTAACAAGGCTATGGGTCTGGATGGGATTCATCCTAGGCTGCTTAGGGAGCTGGCACAAGAGCTGGCACAGCCACTCTCCATCACTTATCACTGGTCCTGGCTCACTGGGGAGGTCCCAGATGACTGAGGGTTGGCCAGTGTGGTGTCCATGCACAAGAGGGGCCAGAAGGATGATACAGAAAACTATAGGCCTGTCAGCCTGACCTCAGTGGCTGGCAAGGTTACAGAGCATATCATCCTGAGTGCCATCAATCTGCACGTACAGGACAACCAGGGGCTCAGGCCCAGCCAGCATGGGCTTAGGAAAGGAAAGTCCTGCATAAAGAATTTGATTTCATTCTATAATTGGGTGACCCATCTGGTAGATGAGGGGAAGGCTGTGGATGTGGTCTACCTAGACTTCAGCAAAGCCTTTGACACAGTCTCTCACAGCATCCTCCTGGAAAAGCTGGCAGCCCATGGCTTGGACAGGTGCAACCTTCTCTGGGTTAAAAACTGGGTGGATGACCAGGCACAGAGAGTGGTGGTGAATGGTGCCACATCCAGTTGGTGTCAGGTGACCAGTGGTGTCCCCAGGAATCAGTGCCGGGCCCAGTTCTATTCAACATCNTAGTTTAGAAAGTTTTTCCTAGTTTAACCTGGTTTTGAGGGTCTCTGATGATGGGTTGGATCTTAGGAAGCCCTTCCTCATGGAAAGGGTGATCAGACACTGGAATGGACTGCCCAGGGAGGTGGTGTAGTCGCCATCTCTGGAGGTGTTTAAGGAAAGATTGGATGTGGTGCTTAGTGACATGGTCTAGCTGATGTCATGGTGTCATAGGCTGGATTTGGTGATCTTGGAAGTCTGTTCTAACCTCAGAGATTCTATGATTCTGTAATCAAAATTACACAGGAAAATGTTTATATATCCACCATATTTTACACTATGGTAGTACACAGTATGCAAAAACATATCCTGCAAAAATATCATTGCATTGTAGCTGGCCAGACTCTCCCAGGACCCCTCAACACATCTCCTGAGCAAAGGGCAGTGGTCCCTGAGAAACTTTCTTCTTGTGGTTTTATTACCCTCAAAGAGATTCTAAGTGTGTTTTCCAGTCCTTATGTATTCACACCACCTCACAGAAAAGATGTGAATTTCAAGGGTATTCAAATCCTTATACTGTAAACATACTCACAAGGATGAGGAATCAGAACTTACATTAAACAAGCTGCCTTTAGGAGCTCTACAAAAGCTATAGCCAAACAGAACCATGCCATTACTAGCAGTTAATGCCTTTTTGCAGCAAAGTACCATTAACACCTTCAGAGACTGTTTTTAATGGAAGGAAGGACAAAGTGTGAACACTGTTTTCATGCAATCACATAAAAAGATTAGAAGAGTCACAGTCACAACAGTTTCTCTGACAACCTATACTTCTCTTTCTCCATGGGAAAATAAGCCCTGCTGTTCATTTCCATGTCACAGCTTTGAGGTTTATGATGTTATGATTCAGAGTGGGTGGCAATTCTCTCCTGATCTCATCATAAGAAAGAAAAAGGAATGTCAGCATTGCAGATAAATAAATCTTTGGGCTTCCCCTGGGTCTGAGGGAAGAGCTGAAATATGAGCTGTATATTTATATGGCTTTTCTACACTGCATTTAGCAAAGATATACTGGCACTCACATGAAGGGAGTCAGTGACAGGCCTGAAAGTAATCTAGCTGTGGTCAGCTCTCAGCTGCTCTCCTCAGGGCAGTCCTGCCCATTCTGGAACCCAAGCAAAATTGTTTAGGCATACCCATACCTATTCCCATCTCCAAGTATGCTTAAAGTCTGATTCAGCACCTAAATTCCACTCATAGCTGGACCTTCAAAAGCTTTTGGTCCCGAATTTAGCAATTGAAAGCAAATTGCAAAGAAAAGCCTCTACAGGAGTAAGTGCTACTATAGCCATCTGCTTATCCCAATGTTAATGGAAGAGTGGTGGATAGCACAGGAAAGTATCAGTAGCAGTTGCAAAATGCTCTCCACAAACACATTTGGCAGGTTTACCTTTGCATAGTTGTGTATAAAGAGAGGGGCAGAAGGAAAAGCAGACCGAGGAGTAAATATTTTATGTGGTGTACTCTAGGCACAGTTATCTAGCTGAGAGATGCCTGTACAATATTTATTGTGGTGTTGGAAAAGAATTCTGCCAAATTTCTACCTCGGTGGCATTCTGAGTTCTGTACTGCCTTTCCAGATAGCAGAGTACATCAGGAATTATCTAAATGAAGTCAATAAAGTCAACACATCTTTTAGCACAGAATAATGACTCTGCACATACCACATTTCCCCCTGAGAAAACTAGAGTAGCACTGACTATCTGAAATCTCACCTTTTTTCCTGTAACCACAACACTAAGATCTTCTTTGGTACTTGAATGAACAACTCAGAATTTTAAACAGAGGAGCACTGTTTCTGTCAGGGGCTTTTAAGATCAGATTTGTGTTTGATCCAGCAGAACTTGAATCCATTGACCTTGAGGCTATATTGCAGAATTGCAATGTTATTATTTTAGGCTCTCTCTGGACTGGTGGGCTGGGATGTGGGAGGAAGGGTGGGGTCAAACTTTGATTTTATTCAAAGTTAAATATTTTTCTATGTTCATTTGAAATCAAATTAGACTGAAGCTATGGACAGGCATGTTACTGTGGCATTAAATGAAATAAATAAATAATCTTTGGGGTTTTTTCCTCTCTATTTTGAAAGTATATGTATGAAAAGAAAAAAGATAGATATGTATTTGCATAAAGAGATAGCTAGACAGATTGAAACTCTCTACATACTTTCCATTTTAAAAGGTTTAAGAAGAAATAAACAACAAAAGAAAATACATCTTGAATTTTCCACTGAACTCTTCTTTGTTAGGGAAACAAAAATAGAAGTGAGAGAAGCCACAGGAGTGGCAGCAGTTTCATTTTACCTGTCACTCATCATCTTGGAAAATGTTGAGCACATTTGACATTGCTCTCATAAACCACTACAAAGTATAGTGAAGGCAACAACAGTAAGATATGCTGGACAAGAGCTCTGATTCAGGAAAGCATTAAAACATGCTTAAATGCTTTACTGATGTATTTGAAGCATCCGCTCTAAATCAGGATTCATTTTCTTTGATGAGCAAACACCAGTTATTTTTTTGTCATAGCAAGAACCTAGCTGATGTAATTTACATTTACACTGGATTTGGGTTAACACTCTAACTAAATTTCCACAAACTTTTTCAAACAAATATGTACACGGGGCAATGTCTGATGGGAATCTGCAGATCCAGGTAACTATATTATCTGGATGCCTACTTCCCAGAGCTGCTTTGAATTCAAAATTATGAAGGCAAAATCCTTTTGCTCTTACTAGAGCTCAATGACATATCAAATTTACTACAAAACAGTTCATGTAATTTGCCGTAGAGTAGGTGCACTTTTTACCCCTGTCTTTTTCTGAGTTAGTGGTTCCCTCAGGCACTTGTCAGGATGTGGGAAACCAGGATCATTTCCCTCATCTCCACTCCCATTTCCTAGATTTCAGGATTAAAAATTCTGATGCTAAATGGCTGTTGTGAAGCTTAGCTAAAGGAAGGGGCACTTCACTTTTCTCTTGAACAATATCCTGTTTTGCTGAAATAATTCAGTAATGGGCACCGGTGGTGACAGAGGTGGCCCAGGTATCAGCTCCATGCTCCAGCTGCCAAAGTGAGGTACCCCTCTCATCCACACCTCGGGGCATCCACCCAGCAGCTCTGCAAACTGGAGAGGTGGCAACAGACTTAGAAGCCCGCACGCAAGCAAAAATAAGTAGTTTGTCATCCCTGCTTTATGTTGGCTGATGTTTTTGGCATACTAAGAGTCTCATGGCTGTCCACCTATACAGGAAAGTCTTATCTCAATGGATAGGATGATGGGCCTCATTTGTACAGTCTGCAGGGTGATGTCTGTGGCTGAGCACACAGCAGACAATTAAAGACTGAAGTTGACCAGGAATATATAAGTCTACTGATGCATGATTTTGAAACAAGAGACCTTAAGAAGATTACAAAATGTGCTTGTTATTTTAGATTTGCTGTATCCTACAGGGACTGATTCCATGAAACAACTGAGATATTTTAAAGGTTAAATGTCTGATCTTCAGACTCCATCTGCTCATAAGTAATCATCATAGATGGGTTTAGTCACACTGAAGTCAGATGGAAATACATATGTGAGACAGGATTCTTACCTGTGTCAGGAAAGCACTTAAATTTATGGTCATTATTAAGTATATTCTGACTACCATCAAGATGGCCAAGGGTGTTTCTGAGCTGACATTTTATATATTTTGCACTGAATAATTAAACAATGCTTAAACATGCAGTTGTCTAGTAATAAGGAACAAATTTTTAATGTGCCACCCAAATTTTTCTATGCTAAATGTGCATCTAACCCAAAATGGTTTGCTGGATTAGTTCAAAAGCACCAATAGCTCTTTAGTTAAACTCAGACTGGAAAAGTTTCATTCTCTCTCCTATCTTGCTGCAATCAGTTTTTGTCCAGGCTGGACAAAGCATGCTGTCCAGGAAAAAGACAAGGTCAAAGACAAACAGCTGCAGTATAAGATGCCTGTAATGGTCTTCCTTATCGCTACTACCACAACAAAACAAAAGTGTACTTCCTTTCCTGATAAAGCTTATTTAACTGAGATAGCGAGTTATTTTTCTCTTATCATAGTTAAAATTTAATTTAATTTTCGCTTACTTCAAACCAATATTTTTTTTATCTTCTTCTTATTATGGGAAGGTCTTCAAGGATTTATAGGACTTTCACCTACAGAAACTGAACCAAGATTTTATCAGAGACACTGTTCTGAAATGCATAAGGTCCCACTTCAGGAAGAAAACCTGTGGGACAGTTCTGGAATTTGGTATATAATCCATTAATCTCTGCAGGAGATCTCTGTAACTGTGCAGCTACAGACTGAATGACTATGCTACTTTGTATGCTTGTTTTAATGTCTGTTATAATAATCTTTGCCCTCTAACTTTGGCCATTTAATGGTTGGACTCTCCCTTAAAGGTCTTTTCCAACCTAAATGATTCTATGATTCTACAATTCTATCCATTTTTTTTTTTTTTTGAGAAGGTCCTTAATGGCTCACATTGAAACACATTAATATCCTCATGGATTCTGTTAATATGTAAAACCTCCTCTGATGCCTTAATCTTACTGCAGTGACCAAACTCATGTTCCTATAATTAATATTGTATGTCCTCCATCATTTATTCCCTTTACCAGAGGGGTAATTCAGACAAGACCTAAGCAGGCTACATATTCTAGAAATGAACCACTAACATTTTTTTCAAAGTAAAGCTAGAAATCTTTTTCTACTTATTAGCATTGCCAGAATTAGGACTGCAAAATGCCAAAATAAGCATGCTAAAAAGCATAGGTCTTCTGATAATCATTCAACATCGACTCCAAGAGGATTTAAATCAAAGTTCTTGCCAGGCACTGCCAACTTTAACTGCATAATTATGAAAAATATTTAATTAGCATGTAGACTCACAAGACTAGAACTATGTTGGGCAGAAAAAAAATGAATGTTATTGTTTCTTTCCAACATGACACATGAGAAATATGCTAATGACCACTCCTATAAAACTATTGTCCCCTTCAACATAAAGCTACCATTTATAGAGCATTTGGATTTTAAAGTAACCTCCTCTTATTTAGTTTAAATAAGCATGTCTCCTTAGCAACAAATGTCACCTAATTAAAGTCTGTCACTCAGCTTAGCATCTCAATGAAAGACTGAAGTAGAAAGGGTACTACGAAGCAGCTTAAAGAAAAAGGGAAAAAATGCAAGGAATGCCAAGGGCTCTCCAGGAATATCAGATAAGAAAAGTCACTGAAAAAATTAGCTCAGCAAAGGAATAAAAATATATTGAGGTGATGCTTGTTTAGAATTGCATATAAACCTGAATTCTTCATTCTCTACAGGTTTTTCAGGGGGTCATTTGGTGGGTTCTTTAGAAGGTGGGTTTTTTTGGTTTGTTTGGGTTTTTTTTTTTTTCCTTTGAGTGAGGAGAAAGAGTATATAACTACCTTCTTTTAATTAACTAGCTTAAAACCTATCTAAAAGTTTGAGGTAAGAAACCTTCTTAGTATTGTTCACCATAAACCAAAACATGTGGGAATGTTGAAGTTTTAGAAAGAAAAATACCTTGTTTTGTCATCACAAAAGCAGAATCAAAGTAGGACTTTTGAAAATGCCCTGCAGTTTCTTGACTGCTGCTGACATTTATTTGAATAGAAATGGGTCTAGAGGAGTGCTGAGGACTCCTTGTAAATCCCATTTTCCTTAGACATCTCTGCAGCAAATGAGTTGAAGGCCAAACCCACTGAAATCCCTGTGGGACATGATTAGATAGCCACAGTGTCTTCAGAGGCTTTGAAAGGGCCACTGTGATGTTGCCTGTATTAGAAATGGGTGTCACTTCTAGATTGTCCCAGGTCCAGTCTTGGGTCCAGTGAAGTTTTCACACCTTGGACTATCTAAACATGTCTATGTGAAACAATACAAAATATGATATTCTCTCCAGCTCTTCCTCAAGGCTGGGCCAGCTGCTGAGTGGGGTGTCCAGTCACAGACTGTTCTCATGGCAGGGGTTTACCAGAAGTAGGAACACACCCGGGAGTGCTGAGTCTTCCAGGTGATCTCAAATACTTGGCTGGAGTCACATATGACAGTGGAGCAGTAGGAATAAAAGCAGCTTGTGACTCTTGCTAGAGGTGAAATGAGCTGTCAGACTGGTGAAGCTTAGGAGAAGCTAAAACCTTTGCAGTTTGAAAGTGGACTAAAGCTGATTGCTCTATGATCTCTTCCCACTAAACTTTGCCTTGCTTACAGGTTTCCTCCTGTGAGTTATTTTACCAGTCTGCATCTTCAGCTACTCTCCCCTTGGCACAAAAACCTTGTGTCAGTGGCAGCTGCAGACAGTCTCAGTGCCAGCAAGAACATGCTGCTTTAGCTTAGCAGCACCTCAAAGCCTCTGATCTCTGCTTTTCTTCATTCTTAATGACAGCTTGCTGGACTTCTTGGGAACCTGTGTGTTACCTGTGCAGAACTGATGCTGTTTAAAGGGCCAGGCTAGGTAAAGTTGCTATTGGACCCTCTGAGATTTGGGAATTAAGGCAGTACCCAGCAACAACAATGGTGTCATTCTGATGTACTGCAATTTCCACTATGATTTCTAAAAACTGTGTGACTCAGTTCAGGCTAAAACTCAGAAGGATATAGGCAGACAAACTGGAAAAAGCTTAATAATAATGCAAAGATTCTCTTGCAACTCTAGGAAAAGTTTGAATTGAGCTGAGGTGTTGATCAAAGACATTTGGGGAAGGATTTCCTGAAGATGGTCTTTACATTGTATTACCAGCATGGTGTCTGGATTGGTTAATAATATCCCCAGTGAGCTCACTTCCATCATGACTTTTCCTCTGACATCCTTACATGTTATTCACCTGCAGCAGGATGGCACAGAGCTCACATCACCAAAACCTGTTAAGACAACACATGCAGCGTGCTTTTCAGCACATTTAGAGAGCAGAGAACACAGTGTACTTCATACTGGAGTACTTTAAAACCTCAGTAAGCAGACTGGATACTGTGTAAATAACTTGGTCTACAGGTCCCAGCTACAGTTCTCAGCTCAGTTAGCTCTGGATTTGCATGCAGGACAATAGTATAAACCTGCTAGTTGAAATAGGACAACTTCACACACGTAAATGCACACCCAAACTTGAGGGCCAAATATGCTGTCTGACCTCACTGGCATTGCTCAGGGTGCAGAAGCTCAGAGCACCTTGTTTTTGGATTTACTGCTTGAATGCAGTCATTACTGGGGCTTTCCATTCCTGAATGATAAGTGGAAGCATGTGAATCATTTGGCATATGAAGATCTCTGTTTTTTTCATAGCCTCACAGTCTGGATGTTAGAATCTTATCTAGGTATAAATGACTACAGACTTTGTGGTTAGTAGATTAAAGCCTTTTGGGGCACTAGTTGCTCTTTCCCAGTTCTTTGTAGAAAACAACTAATTCTAAAAATCATTCCTGTGTAAAGTAACATTATGACCATGTATGTGATAGATAACTTTCAGTATCAATGTTATTAAAATATATAGGTTTAGGTGGAAGAAGTCCAAATATTTGTAAATCATGAGTTTCTGATAGGATTATGTTGCATCCCTGAAAGTGGAGAGCACACTGAAGGTAGGTCTAGCACCAAATCCTCCAGTTTTATCTTTTCCTGGTTCTCCTCAAAGAGCTCCCATAAAAGAAACTCTCCTGGAAGCCTCCTGGGAGACACACTTCCTTTCTCCATGCTATTCATGCTCTTCTCTTGATCAATAGCATGGTGGTAACCCCTGCCAGCAAAAGGAGGCATTACATTTCTGTGGAGGAGTAACTAAAATTTACACCTATGCATAATCACTGTTTGACAGATGAGACCGTTTACAAAATCCTAGTGATTTTATAGCACTCACATAAACATCATTCACAGTATGTCTGAGGTCTTGTTGCACAGCTTAAATCAGAATACCAGCCTTTTTCAATACTCAAAAGTGCTTACCCATTCCAAGTGACAAACAGAAACCCCTCACCTTCTGCACAGCACAGTGGATCATGAATATTTTCTTTTGGAGACTGAGAATCTGTTCACATGCTAACAGATGTACTTGCTTAGGAAGGCACAAGAGTCTCCTAAAGAGGCATTTACTAATTTTGAAAACAGTTGTTTCTGCCAATTATATTTTTAATAAGCTTTACTGCTTAGCCAAGTGGTTTGCAAAAAAAACCAGATAAGCATAATAGTGGCTCTAGTTAAATTCAACTCTAAATAAAAATACACAGAGCTGAATTTCTTCAGTGGGGAAAGGAATGCAGATATTCTGACTGCCTACTGCCTGCTCCTATTAACTCTCTGACACAACTCCCTTTCTCATGGCCTATGAGGTATCTGTTGGTCTAAGAATCTGTGCTGGCAAATGTGGGAAAAAAGACTGAATACTTTTTCCCTTACTCACAAACAAAAAGGCATAGATACCTCTTCAAAAGTCAGGTCACCTCCTGTTAGGTGGCTGTAGGGAGAACGAGAGGAATTACCTTCTGGAAGTGCTGATTTCTTTCCAGTTGCTATAATGGGTGTCTGGGTTTATTAGCTTAAATTTGCACAACTGTTTTTTTTAAATCCTGTGAATAGAAAATCACTGTAGATTTTGGTGACAATCCTATGAACAATCTCATGAAGGAAACTTCAGATGTGCTTATGAAGGAACCTTCAAATTTATAAACTCCTGACTGAACCCCTTTACTCAGCAAAAGTTTCTTTCCTTCAAGTCCTTTTACAAGACAATTGCTGTAAACAATTATTTTTCTTAGCTCGACCCTAAGATACTTGAAGAATGGTGTTAATAAGAAAGGGAAAAGTTTTTCAGCTATGGACTCAAAGTAGGTAGAAGGAAAGATGTGCCACAAAGCTGGAATCACGCAGCACTGGCTCTAACCTGGCCATGCCTTTTTTGTCTTTAGGATTGCCTCTACACTTGCATGGAAGGGCTAATATGTAGTACAAATATATAGTGTCTATGCTGAGATATCTGCACTTTAAAAGTCCTTTCCTGTCCTTGCATGAGAGCCATACAGTTTCCTCTGCACACTAGTTAGACTCAGCAACTACTTCACAACATAGATTACATTACCTTGAAAGGCTTCCTTTTTTATTTTTTTATTTTATTATTATTATTATTTATTTAATCTTTCATTTTACCTTCCAGGCTAATGAATTATATGGATCTTGAAAAAGAAAATCTGAGCTGAGAAATGTGAAATGCAATGTGGAAAAGAGCCTTCCTTATTTTTTGTTTATCTATTGTTCAGAAAGGGACAACAGCAACTGCTTGAGAGACAGACAGATGGAAATTACTTCAAGTATTATCTCAAGTGTACAGGAACTGAGGTCTTGTAGCATGCTGTACTCATTAGGTACTTATAACATCCAGCACTACTAAGTGCTGTAGGCTGACAACTCTTTTGCACAGGGCTCTAAAAAAATCTATAGTGCATTTTGATACAAAGAATTTTCAGCAGAAATTAACTTGGATTTTTTTCAGACATTCCTCATATTCACAGGGAAATGAAATATTACTGAGGCACTAACTTTAAGAACAGAGAAATACTCTTTGTAGCCACACTTCAGCTTTGCAAGAATGTGCTTTCACGGGATTGTTTTCTCGCAGTCAAATTAAACAAGTCGAAAGGCATTTGTTTTGTATTGTAAACCAAATCATATCAGCTGCAAAGCTTTTGTAGCTTGTTAGTCATAGTAAACACTACATCTGTTGATGAAAGGCAGAAGTTGTCTCAGTTTAGGCGTGAATATGAGTAAGCCTTCTATATTTTAACCTGTGATTTTATTCAAGTTAAAATCTGACTGTGTGCTGGAGCATTTTAGAAAGTATGGTGCTTATCTGTGAGATAAGGAAGTTTCATTCTGTATATTCTTAGCTGAAAGCACCTCGGAACACCCACCTAACTGGGAAGTATATTAATGTCTGTTCCCAAACGAATAAAAGTATTTTAAACCTTCAATATCACATTCAAATTATAGAAAATGCAGGAAAGAAAAAAAGACTATGGAAAATTAGAAGGACTTAAAAGAAGACCATAAAAAAAATAATTAAAGCAAGGAAAATGTTATTTTTCAGGTACCTGTATTAGTAGATCACTATTTTGGAAGCAATTTATTAAATCTAAGATAACTCTAGGCAGGTATAGGAACCCACTAATACAGAACTCATGTAAGACTGACATATAGCTGGGGGAACATACATACATACATTACAGCAACTGCCTGTAAGGGTTTTGAGAGTGTACGCTCCACAAAATATTATTTGAGTGAAATGAATAACAAAAGTTACATGAAAATATAATAATATTATGAAAAATTTACTGATTACATCTAAGTAGGGGGAATATTTTGGCTCTGGAATAACCTCCTGAGAAAACAATGGGTTCTTATTGTTTGATTCCTTTAAACAAAACTGAGAAAAGAACTGGAAAAACATCAGTCAGAGAACAGTCATTTTCCAGGAGAGGAATGTAAAAATGAGTGTATCGTTTTAGGTCATTTAATCTGTCCATAACCTTCATCATTCTACATAGCCATACATCTCCTATAAAAAAATGGTACTGGAGGCCTTATTCATTGCATAATGAACACCCAGGAAGAAACAATGAAACATATCATGGTAGTATACTGTAGAAAATAAATACAAAAATAAATACAAATAATAAAGAAATACATGCCCAAAAGCTTGACAACAGAAGACTTCAGATCTGCTGGAGTTTGGAACATTAGTGGAATTTACATGATTCAGTACCTCATGAAACTGTTAGCTCTCCAGCTACTTGTGTCTCATCCTCTTCCTGTAGGACTTCTACCTGCCTTGTGAGAAGATGTGAGCTGTGCCTGGAAAACTTGTTCTGTTTTTCCAGTTTTTGATGCTGAAAGTGTTTGTTTCTCTGATGCTTGGGAAATACACACTTTGACTGAACTTCCTCTCTTATAAAAGACCTCAGTGTACAAGTTATCCTTTCCTTCCTGTTGCAAAATGTTTTGACTTGTGATGATTAGAGTGGCTCAGAAAAAGCAACAAAATATTTGCCAATGTTATATCTTTTTTCCTTTGCTTCCCTTTTCTATCCTTAAGAAAATGATTTAATCTTTCATTTACTATTGATGTTGAAAACTTGTAAATCTGGCAATATTGCCAAAGTATGTTCAGTACTCGAGGTATCTTCAATCTCTTCTTAATCTTTAACAAAGATGTCATATATTAAGTACTTATCTTGAAGTGTACATGTTTTGTTCATGCTTCACTACCTGTCCTGGTCTTCCCCTGAATTTCAGACATAGCTTAACCTATGACAGACATAATTCCTACCTCCAGAAAAAGTCTTTACTTCTCACCCTATTTGCACAGCTGTGATCAGCAGAGTCTTTTGAACAGAAGGTCCCTATCTGTAAGGGAAAGGTACTCACTACAGCAACCTGGTGGAGGTCATAGGTTTCCTGGACCCCCAAACCTTTAAAATGCTGATATTCGTGGGATAAACCACCTTAGGGAGCAGGCATTTGAAGAAGGTTTGTGGTTTTGGCTAGGAGGAACAGAAACTTAATCACTCTGTAGGTACTGAGTTTTCATTGTTTCACTGTACTCCAGAAAGGTTAGATATCCTTATTTACCTAGTTTGGTTTTTAAGCTCTCACACTGGTGACAGGCAGTTTGGGACTCATCCACATGCCTTGAACAAATTGCTTATGCCATTTTAGACAGCCTGTGGTACCTGAGACATGGCACAGCTGATGTCTGCGGGAGGCCCATGTTATTCTGAAACCAGAGCTGGATACCTCTTAGGACACCTGGGTACCTTCCCACCATTTTCGACACTGAAGTTCAGATATCTGAGTCCCAATCCTTTCTTTTTTTTTTTTTTCTCATCCTTTTCAGCATGCAATAGTTTTAATCCATCTTCTTCCTCTGGTGATCTGATAGGGTTTTTTTTCCCCTGCAATATGGTCCTCAGATCTCTAGCCACTTGCTCACCCTTGTGCTGAGTTCCAAATTTTTATCCATCCCTCTCTAAATGAGGACCATAAACAGTTTGGGAATTCTGCTACGTTGGCATAGACTTTAGACATTTTCCTTTAACTGTTTTATTCTACATCTTTGTGAGTTAAACAGCAACTGTATCTATCTCACTCAGAACACCTTCACAAAACTCATGGCAAGATTGTCAAAATATCACACAATGACTGCCACTTTTCCATCTTAACCAATGGTCTTAAACAATGTCATGGTGTGCATCCATCTATATTTGTCAGCTACTAGATGGATAGGTCTCAGCAGTGATTTCTGAGCCCTGAGAGAAAACTTTTAAATAGCATCTTGTGCTCAGTCTCCAGCACCTTCTCTGGAAAAGCAGGGGCTCCCAGATGTTCCCAGTCAGAGCTGCCAGCCCAGCACAGTCCCCTTAGGGACCAGAGTGTTCATGAATCTTTTAAGTTCCTGAAAACTGGTTGCTTAGGTACCTGCTTGGATCACATTTGACTTCTTTCTCCTCGATCCTTTCCCTTGAGGGAATGGGTAACTGAGTAACCTGGACCTTTTCTTCTCCAGTCTCTGGGGTCATTTAAGGTTTTATACCTGAATGGTTGACATGGCTTTGCACACTGAGCGCTGGCCACAAGAGCTACTCTTATATTCCGTACATCCACAAACATTGCTCAGCCCTGAATCTCAGGTCTTCCAGGCACTTTTATTTTTTTCTGAGCTTTTCATTCTGTGACCGGCTCTTGGGGTTTTGTCTTTCTCATGCATGGTAAAGTTGTTTATTTATTTAATACTGAATTCCTTGGCTCCAGTACTCTTGGTTGCCTTTGTTCTTTGTGAGCCAAAATACACCTTGCTGCTGACGGACAAGGGTCATTCAGTGACTGTGTCAGGAGTGGGAGAGAGCTTAGTGGGAGAAGGTCAGAAGCTGAGTTATTTAAGGTGACTTCCTCTCTATTCCTCCTTTACTCATCCCGGCAGTGGATCCACATGGGAACAGGTGTATGCGTAGGGACACAGTGGCACATGGGTCCAACCCTTTTCAGGAACAATGCTAGAATGGGGCTACCTGAGGGTGGCTAGTTTTTCCAACCTTCATTCTGATTCCTAATAGTCTGGATCATGGTAAATGTGATATTGTTTGTAATTAAGTATGTGCAACAGTATGCACCTCCTCAGAGATCCTCTGCTGCCCACATGGTGAGCCCCAGGCAGTGCCATCTAGCCTAGAAGAATAAACAAACCATTCAAGACCTTTGTTTGCCTGTGAGTCATGAGGGGGCCGCTCACTGGAGTATTAAGAAAGATAAACATATGGCAAAACTCTAAAGACTATTTCTGGAAAACTTGACTGGAGGGAACAGCTAATCCATTGTTCAAAGTCTGAAGAGTATTACAAGGTTGGAGAGAGGAATGGGAGAAGGAAAGAAGCAAAAAAACCCCAAAAATCTGAGAGATCAGAAATTCAAAACGGCTGCAGTTGCCCATGTAGGCACGAGGGCTTTGTGGGAAGAGGATGATGCATGACACGGGGAACTTGCAGGAGGGATTAGATCTGTGTGCAGTCATAACAGGAGACAGTTATATGTCTCCTCAGGAAGTAAACAGGGAATATCATGGATTATTTGATTGTTATTCCAAAGGGAAAGAGTATTGGTTGACACGATTAACAATTATTTGCTGATTGCAGTTAGAAAGCTAATTTCCTCTATATGCTCAGGCTGAAGGAGGAATATTATATCTGAAAATGCAATGGCCTCTGTTTTTCTAGTCTCTATGAGGTTTTTGTTTGGTTGGTTTTGTTATTTTTTATTTGATTGTTTGTGTTATTATTTTTAATAATTTTAGTTTTGTTCGGGGATTATGTTGTTTGTTTTCTTCTTATTAAAGATGTTTAACTTTTGTTTCTTTTTTTAAAAGGAACATCTTCCTTTTTATTAAACATTTTATTTTCTGCTGTTTCTGTAGTTTTGATTATTACTGTAAATGAAAACATCACAGATGCATGTGAAAGCTCATGGCATTTCATGAGGTGTTGCTCAAGAGAAACAATGCAGCAGCCTGTGTGTTTCCTGAGGTACAGACATGATGTCTTTCCTCAAGGCAGTCCCTGAACGTCTCTGCGAGGCACCTCTGCATTTCACATGGGTTGGTGGAAGTGAGTCCCTGTGCTTGTTTTCTGTTATACTGAAGAATAATGTGTAGCCACAGAAATGTAATAAAATAATTGCAGGTGTTCAGTGGAGAGTTATAGCATAGCTTCCACCTTTATTTTAATTATGTTGGTCAAGTTGCCTGGAGTGGAACTTACTGGTGAAGATTTTAACAACATGCTGGGCTGGTACTGAGCTTCACATGGCAACTAGGACTGATGTAAAGACAACAGTACCTTTGAGTGGTTCTTGATGTAGGCAGGCACTTGTGAGTTGGATTAGGATTGAAGCCAATAGGTAACCACTTCTCAGACTGGAAACTCAGATCATTTACTGTGGCCTGCCACTGCAGTTTTACCCCTGGCCTGAGGTGCCTGCAATGCCAGGTCTTAACTAGACCCTGAGACCTCCACTCCTTTGTGCTCTTCCTGGTCTGCACCAGAAGCAAGCTTTAATGGTGGCCCTGGTGCAAAGCCACTTGCTGACCTGCAGCTCCACCATCTCTTAAGGTGCTCTCTGATGACACTGCCTGCTAGCTCCAGCCATAGCCTTGCCTGAAATTCTGCATATTATCCTGTACCTGCAGCACTATCATCTCAGCCAATTTTTGCTAGCCTAAAGTCAGCCATTGGCCCGAGCAATAATGTGTGGTGGCTTCAGTCAGAGGCCTCACTTTCAGCCTTGCTAGGTAGATTTAAAAAAAATCCGTGATTATCTGTTGTCTCCAGACTTCCTAATAATGCAAGACTTCCTAGTGATCTCTTCTCTCATTCCAGGGCCAGGTTACTTCCCTGTCCCACTCACAACACTGATTTGACTCAACCACTCCTGCAGTGCAATGTTCCCTGACTGTATGCTGTGTGTTGGATTCATTCCCAGTCCCAAAGCCTTCCACTAGCCCAGATTCTAAGACCAGGCTGGCATGGTTTAGGACCTGGCCCAGCTATTTCACTAGCTTCAAATCTACCCTTAGCCCTCTGCTTCTTTTTTCTTCTTATCTAATCTAACATAGTCATGGGTAGTAGGTATTTACTAAAACTAAACAAAACTATTATGTGATGTCCCCCTACCTATTTCAAACTGTCTCATACTGGTCATAACCTAAGCTCCAAATGGCTTACCAGTAACTCATCTATGGTTTATGTCCTAGCTAGCCTTTGATCACCAGACAAGACACATCATAAGCCTACCACTTAGTCACATACTGCTTCTGCCTGAAACTCTACACAGAGACTATCGACTGTCTCTGAACCCCAGCCCAAGGTTATCATTAGACATAATTTTTTTTCCTAACTCTTTGCTCTTTGTTGGCCCAAATCCTATCTGCAGTTTTATCTTTTAACTCCAACAAAGTCCGAACTCTGTCTCAACACAGTTTCTCGAGCTGTCAAATTGTAATGTCACTCTAGCTCTTTCTGGAGAGCAAGATTTCACAAATCTCACTTGATTTGAACTATATTTCAAAAGAATGGCACAAAAAGGCAGTACAGAGAGCAGTACAAAAATATCTGTCCAAAATGGAATTTGCAGGAGTGCTCAGGGTAACCTTGTCATCCTAATAATTCAGATTCATTCCTATTCTGAAATGGAATAGATACAATTTCAAGATTTTCTCCATATCTACAAGAAATGTCTAGAGCTATTTTTGTTCTGTTTTCCTAAGGAAAATAGCTTATCATATTATTGACCTGTCCTATTTATTTGATCACCTCTGGTATCTTTTGAATGCATTCACTAATTTCAAACTGCCCTGTCACAAAGCTTAGATTTTCATTTTCTTTGAACTATGGTTAGAAGCAAGGAAACCAAGTTGGTTTCTTTCAGAAGGACAAGGAGGCAGAACTAAGTCTTAGGAGATTTTGCCTGGCAGCAGCTGCCCATTTGGGCAGAAGAGGGACCAAATAAGAAACCATAATTTATGTGTTTCTGGATGAATTGTAGTCCACGCTGTCTCAAGTCTGGCATGGGTATCATAGGATGCAGAAAAAGGTGAGTGGAGAGTATCAGGGAAGAGTGGCAAAGGGATAAAGATGATTACTTAGGCAATTTGATTTCATTCGTCTTAAAGCTCACAGTAACATCTTGGGGAAAATGGAGAGAAGTTTCAGTATACATAAATCAGCACTCTTAAGTTATTTTGACTGGAGAGGCTGGGACTTTTTTTTTGAAAAAATATAATGAAAAAAATTGTAGGAGTTGGCAGCAATGAAGAGAACTGCAAACCATTTGAGGTAAGAACAGTTTTTATTTTATGCATCCTATCACAATGCAGACCCTCCTTAGTCAGGGCTTTTAAAGGCAGCTGTTACTACTAACAACATTTTGTATTAGAAAAGTAATAGTAATAGAAAGGAACAAGTAGCTCTTGCTCCACTTTCATTCTGTGATTACCTAAAATATTTGGAAACACAGGTTATGTAGCTGCATTTGCAGCTGAGGTTCTGGCAGGAAGCATTAATGGCACAGGGCTCTGTTATTCTGCTTGTGTGAGTGGTGTCCCCTGACAAAAATAGACAGACTCTGCTGTCTGTAGTTTGCAAAGAGCGGCTGAGGGAAGCAAAACAATCTTTGGAGGTGGTCGGCCAGGAGTGGCCAAGGGTGGCTGGAAGGGGAGGAAGCGACAAGTAAAAACTTTGCAAAACTGGCAGAAATGTCAATGTGACAGCATCCCCTTTACTGACGAAGAGTTTTACCTTCAGCTGCTTCCTCTCTGTGAGCAGGGCTGCAGGCAGGGCTTGTCGTTCTCCTCCAGTGACGGTGGCTGGTCCTGCTTTTCCATTGGTCTGCTGGTGCCTGCGTCCCTTTCCTGTGGAAATAGAAGATATGGGCAGGAGAAAAGACATATTTGGTAATGTTTCTCTTCAAAGCGTCTTTTTCACAAGGCTGCCTCAGCTGCAAAATGTTAAGGGGAAAAAAAAAAAAAAGATCTTGGAACTAACTCCAGACAGACCCTAATGCCTGCAAATTTGTCTAAGTAAGCCAAGCCCAGAAAGGCAAAACATGAAGAAGGCTCATTATTTGACTGCTAGGGACACTCAAATAACCAGACACACCAGTACTTAAGATCTTCATATTTCAGACGGCTCGTCTTTCATATCCTCCCTCATCCTGAACTCCCACCCTACTCACTTATATTTCCCTTCATCCCAAGTAACTCCACTGCATTTAAAACTGTTTGTAGAGCATATAAAATACAAAAATATTCTTTAAAATACCTATGGGGAAACAGTTTGTTCATCTAATCATCTGTTAGGTGGAGCCATTCACAGCTCCCCTATTACTTCAACTAGTTGCTTGCACCATTGCTGTTTGGTTTTTTTCCTCACCAGAAACTCCAAAATATCTCAGCTGACCTCTTTCTATTTTGTTTTAATAAGAATCAGCTGAGGAGGTGCTATGGAGCTTAGGGTGAATGTCTCTGATCCACAATTCTGCCAGAGCTGTGCTCAGAGGAGGAGATGGAGTGACTATGCTCAGTTTTGAGGTTTTCTGGGAAGAAACATCTCCCCAGGATGTTTTAGGACATTATAGGACTTCTAAATCAACAGCCACCATCCTTGCCCAGGAGGAGGAGCAATTCACATTCCCACCATTCAGTACACATCCAAGATACCCTTGGAGACCTATGCAGGGAAAAAATACAAGTTGTAAATTAATTAATATAGCCATCGTTTTAGCTATTGCCAAGACAACTCACAAATTCAAACAAAATCCCTGACTCTTTTTAGCAAGACAATGATTGTACTTGGTCTATTCACAAATGTACAGGAATAATGGCAATGGGAGTACTCTCAATCTAACCAATATTTTTTCAGTATTACCTATCGCAATTCGGTTGATCCTTACATGATTTATGAAAGTAATCAACTTTAATTTCTCATTATAAAGTGAATTTAACATTTTGAAATGGTCTATCAGTGGATATTTGGATATAATGGTCCTTTCCCTATTTTTTTTCTTCAAGACTGGATTGATTGCCCATGAATACCAGTTGAATACAGTAATGAACAGAAAATGATTTGCCTTTGAAGTTGAATGTAGAATTACAAGTTGGGCTTTTTCCCACAGCTTCCACAAACCTTGTTTTGTTTCTCATGGATTCTTACTAGTATGTGTTGGTTATCATCCACAGTCTCTTCCAGCCTCTAGAAAGCTTGAATTTGTCCCCAAACCATAAGCTACATTCAGCCTCATGAATGATTCCAACAAAACAAAAACTTTTAAGGGGTGGTTAGCATGCAGACACTTTGCATTTGTATTTAATAACATTGTTTATGATACTGAAATAATAGTTGTTTTCATACTTTTTAAATGCCAAAAATGGCTATTCAAACATCTAGTCTGACCTCCCATATAATCCTGGCCATAGAATTGGCTTGTTTGGCTAACAAATCGTAGGCTTTTACAGCACAACCGAGTAACTGTCTGCAGCTGCTACGTTACATAAAACACATTTTTTTCTTTCCTTCTCCAGTGGGCTGATGAAGAAACTGTAGTCTAGAAATTATTTTGTAAGAATACTGTTTATAGTATGAGTAGGACAGACAGAAATACGAGAAAAGCTCTGGGGCTGCCAAAAATCTCTTTTTTTGAAGAACAGCCCTTGGGCTTTGAGAAAGTACTGTAGGAAAAAATGTTATTTAAATGAGATAATTTCTGTCTCACTACAAAATAATTATTCCCTGACATAAAAAATATTCTGTGGACCCTCTCCAGCCCTCCTTGCTAGGGAAATGCAGTGTGGCATTACCTCTTCTTTCTGGCTCTGCAAATTCCTTTCTCTGACACAGATTCCAGAGTTTGGGGAACAGCTGAAACTCAGGTTGTTCCAGAAAAATGGCTGTTTATGTCTGGGATTAAAACCTACCTTTTTTGTTACCCTTATTCATTTTACCTCACAGGACAAACAAAATATACAGGATTTTTTCTTTTTTTTTTTTTTTTCTGGCGTGAATCTGCAAAAGGACTTTTTAATCCATGCAGAAGGTTACCTATGACTATTGGAGTAAGGGATGCTAATGGCATTACACAGCAGTGGCTGTGACACATCCTCCTCCCTGTTCGCTGTATGGTTTGGCAAAGGATCTGTGGGCTTACTACTGTTGCAGTCAGAGACAAAATTCTCCTTTCTTTCTGAGGTAAGAAATCTGGAACAGCCTTGATTCCTCATGGCAGCTAAATGTTCCCAAAACAATGATTCTTTTATAAAAGGCAAATAAATGTTGGTAACTCTCATTTTGTTGCTTAATTATTGTGTTACACTTTTGTTCTTTTACTCTTTGTATCCCAGAGTCTTCTACATTTCATTCTGTGTTTTTCAGAAAATCTGACCCACTGAAGGAAGAGGGATCAGTCAGCCTTTACTGGGGTGAAAAAACACTCAACATATACTAGAAGCATGTAACAAGTCAACTTCAGTGTCTATAGGATGTGATCTGGCTCACGTATGTCCACATACTAACACCAACACAGGAAGAGATCATGTGAAAAGAAAGATGAGGGTCTGGCAAGATCTTGTGAGGCTGCACCTGGAGTGCTGAGTCCAGGTTCTGGCTCCCCAGAACAAGAAAGACATGAACATATTGGAGAGAGTCCAGTGCAGGTTCACCAATCTGGTAAGGGACCTGGACACATGATGTACAAAGGTAGGCTGAGGGAGGTGAATTTGCTCAGCCTAAAGGAGAAAGGGTTCAGGAATGTCTGACTGATATCTACAAATACTTAAAGAGTGGTTGGAGAGAAGATGGAGCCAAAGTACCCCTGGAGGTCCACAGTGATGGAATGAGAAGCAGCAGGCCCAGGTTGAAACAAAGTTATAACACACATGGAATATTATAGTACCTATTGATTCAATTAAATACCTCTTGGGAATGGGAAATGGTCATGTCTGGTAATATATATTGAGCTCTCAGAAGAGTTTGGGACCTTTCAGTCTAAAGTCAGTTGAGATCAGGAGATCTGGAGTTATCTGAGGTCTCTCAGAAGACTGAGTCTTTGTGCCAGCCTTAGACCACTTCCAGAACCTTCCCGATTGAGTAAGCAGATAAGGCTGGCTGAGTTTGAGGTAACTAGAGGGTCTGTAAGTTCTGCTCTGCAAAGGTGGACTGAAAGCATTTGAAGTTTGCCCATATTCTGTCAGAGTTAAAGGAGCAAATGTGGGTGGTTTTTTTTCCTGAAGGTTGTTGAAGTGTTTTGACACTATGTCAGGACACTATGTGATGCATATTGTCAAGAGATAGAAGATGAGTCCCAGCTCATGTACTCCTTGCCTCACCCAGAGTCTTTTCCAGGCAGACTGAGGAGAAGGTCCAATACCATGAGTTGTGCAGTGAAGTCATTCCTGCTGCACCTGGTGAAGCTCCACAGGACCCTGCAGGGTGGAGGAGGTAGTGCAGCCCCTAAGGAGTTGTCTCACAAAGGGGCAGAGATATGGATGTACATACATTATGCCCATGCTCTGCTGGGCACTGTGTTCATTTAGTGAGACTTGTTAGCTCAGTCATCTCTTAAAAAGCATAAGTGGTCAATTTACTTCTGCAAACCTGCTTCAAGTAAATTTCAGTCTTGAAAGCTATGAAATTTTAGATATATGTCTATATGTCTACAGTGTACATAATGAGAGAGATGTAATTCAGGGGTTTCCTCCAGGAGAATAGGTAACTTTGAAAGAAATGCAGAGGAAATGCAAGCTTGATGAGGAAAGAGCTCAGTGATTGCCCCCTAAGCATAATAACCTAATTCAGCACACTCTTTCTTAAAGTATTAATGAATGTATGATATAATGTTTCTTTAGGAAAAATCAGTGGAGCAATCTATAGGATCAAGCTGATTAAAGTATACAAGCATTATTGAGGCACAATTTAACAGAGGCCTTACCCCACATGTATTTCCTGAGACAGTATCAGAAGCTGTGGGTCCTGGAAACAAGACCAGTGTCTGCACCCAGGTGCGTGCTCTGTGTTTCCATGGTAGAATGAGTACAAGAAGGATATTGTCCCCTATTGTATGTCCCATGCCCCCTGTAAGGAGGAAACTGAGGCTCACAGTCCAGATGAGAAACACTGGCCAAGCCCCAAATCTAGTTGATGGGGGAGCAGGATGGTGCAGAGCTGTAGGATAAACCTTATCAGTCCAATAATAAATATGGCTTACCCATTTTTTTTCTGTAGTGCACATAAACATAAGTAGAGACCACCACCAAATGATGTATCCTTATGTGGACTTCTCAAATCACTGGAAAATGAGTTAAATCTTTCATCTGCTCTGTGTTTAAATAATATTTGTAGTGACAAAAATTCTTAAAAGTAATCCACTCAGGACAAATCATCTGACTGATGCTATACCTGTGTCAGACAATAACACATGAGTCCAGGGGGTGTACGTGAAGAATGTAGACAGTATCCAGATAGTTAAGATAATTTGGAGACACCAAAAAGCTTCTGAAAACCAAATACAAGAGCTTCTCTCTTCTGGTATTTGTTTACTTCAACGAGGAAGTTTTGAAAGCTTTATACATTTATTCCACAGTTTGGCAGCAGTAGGCACAAAAACTGGAATGAACTGACCTTTTCGAGTTGTATCAGACAAAGACAACCTCTGTGCCTTCCTTGCTGTCTCTTCTCCTCTGGTGTCCACTCCCTAGAGAAATACAGGGATGTTTATGTCCATTTTCCCTTCCATGTTTTTCCCTTCCTCCAGTTTGTTTCCTTTACTGCTCTGCACCTGTTTTTAAAATGCAAATTACTGGCGAAGTTAGTCCTTGCTCCTAGGACAGATAGATGGACTCTGGGAAATAGAGACATGTCATCTTCCTCGTACAGGGTGACAGAAATAGCTCCCATGAAATACCCCGGTTAACTAAACACAGATGGTCTCTTCATGATGGGACATGATGACTTAAGAAGACAGGCGATGCCACACACACGCATAAAGCAAGTAAATTGAGAATAACAATTCCCTTGTAGGCTGTAATTACATGGAAGACAGCTTTTCTGTGAAAGCAAGCTGTGCAGGCAACAGTCTTGAGGATGATGTGTAACTGTGAATCGTGTTCTTTGCAATTTTCATTAAGTGAATTTGAGAAAAGCCACAGAAATCGTTGCAGACCTTGATCTGATGCTTTGGCTTCCTAAAGGCGGCTCTCCTTTCTATCTGAGTTCCACCACTTCATGTAGCTGTGAAACTGAAGCCAGGCTCTAGCACTGTAACTATCAATAGTACTATGCAGGAATCTCCTGTGTCTCTGGTGTGTTGTCAACTAAAGGACAGCATGTGGCACTTCAGCAAGGGTATACATAGCCTGGCTTCTGTGAGACACGGTGTCACCCTTCTGTAACTATGCATTAGAAATTCAAATATACACAGCAATGAAGAGATATTGCTAGCTCCCTGTGTCAAGTGATGAGCAAGATTATTGTAATTGGCTGGACTTTATTTCTAATTCTGCAGCATCCAGTAGTCACTAGGACAGTCTTAACTTTCTCAGAAGGCAAATTTACAGCTTTTGTTATAGAAATATATGATTACTTTTCATGATTTTTTAATGAAACCTAATGAAGTGTCTTTCTGAGTTCATACAACTTTAATATATAATGATGTTTGGTGGTTTTTTGCTCTCACTGTCCTGTCAGCAAAAGTTTCAGTTGCTGGGAAGGCTATTTGGATCTTATCAGACGTTACCAAGAAGCCAAAAAGTGCAGCATCAGTTCATGGTCAATTAAGTGCTATCCTTTAGAAGGGTATTGAGCAACAGGGAACACAGTAGGATGAAAAGACTTTTTAATGGGTTTACTGTCTGTTTGATTATTATCAACAAAAAACCTATGGGGGAAAAGTAGCAGCATCATTATGTGTATGGAAATAGTTTATAGACAGCAGAGGCAGTCTGAGGAATTTGAGCTCCCAGACTCACTTTGTTACACTGGCTCAACCAATACTCCACAATAAGGACTCTTGAACCAGCTGAAGATCTCTATATGCATGTAGCTTTTGTTTCAGATATTGGAAAAGTATTGCAAAGTTTTAATTTTAAATTTGCTGACACAGAATGATGCTGACACATGCTATAGAGACATGAGAATTGTTAGAAATTAATTTCTCTGCATAATTTAAAAATATTTCAAGAACTCATTATCATGGTGGCAAAATGCAGAACCTGGCTTTTCCTTTAAATGTAATCTAAACTCAAACAGTGTATTTTCCCATGTTGCTTCTGATCATTCAATAAGGAAAATAATACCTAAAATTATGTTTAGAGCAGGCAAACAGGGTTCACATTCTTGATTTTTCTCAGATTGGATATAATCATACTGTAAAATTTGTCTAACTTAGGCAGGATCATTCATCTATCCATGCCTTTTTTTTTTTTTTTTTTAATCTAAATTAAAAAGCCTTCAGATACCCACAAACCTGTGGGTTTATAAAGTGTTTTGGGATCCTCAGATGAAAAACATTATAAAACATAAAGTATTCTTTCATAGTAGAATTTATTGATGTGGTTTCTTTTCCACCTTCCAGATTCAAATGCTATGGTAAGCAATAATTCCAATTTAAAAATAATAAAATGACTTCTACTTTATTGTATTATAAAAAGTATTTATTGTATTCTTACAAAAATCTCAGACACAATACAGCTCTCTCAAGTGTAAGCTAAGAAGCAGAGCTAGCTGAGAAAGCTGCTGTTCTGGTGTCTCCAGAAAAGCCTTTGTTATCAAATGAGGGTGAATCTGAGGATATTTTCAGTACAAATTATATCTGACACGAGGCACACACATCCTGAGGTAAAGGTCATCCTGTGGTGTAGTACACAAGTCTTTAATACACACCTCTTGAACTTGTGGATAAATGTTTCTTTCACAATGAGTTAATCTTGTTAAGCCATCCTGAGCATGGAAAGCATCTATGTATCCTAATATCAGCAAAACGTTTGCACAACATTATACCCTTGCTGTTTATATAAATAGAATATGGTTCTCAGAGCCACAACTTCATCATTAATTCAGTCAGAGCATGAAACTGTGGCCTTTGAATAATGATTAGAATATTAACAAACTTGGCTGCATTTATTGCACATGGAAAACAGATGGAAATGAAAGTGCCAAGACAGTTGCTTATGCTCCTGCTTAAAGCCTTTCTGCAATACACTATAATTTGTCAGTGTTTGAACTTGTGACCTTCAGTCATCTTGCAAAGATAGCTATAGGCCTTGGAATAATATGAAGGAGACAGGTATGGAGGGAAAGTCCCGGAGCAGATGGCTACATGGCCTCAGAGCATTCCATCTATGAGAGCTCTTGACTGAGCAATCGATGCAGAAATGGCAGGGGTAGTGGCTTCTGCAAGTAAAAAAGCTCAGGAAGCAACATATAAAATTTCCTGGAAACAAGACATAGTTGCTCAAACACATCAATGACCTACATCATGCATTTGTTGTCTACATAACAAACATGCTACTTTCCCCAGGTGCTTTATTACTGTCTTTTCTCAGAATTTTATACCTCAGATTTTTTTTTTAAGACTAAATGGCCAACAGGTTGATAAAGACAGACTGCAACAAGGACCGACTCTATGTGGGAACAAGTGGCAGCAGCTTCAGATGCTGACATCTGAGTTCAAAGTTCATTTCAGATCTTGGGTTTTGTATTCATGACCACACCCACAAGTGTCCAGCAGGTCAAGGGAGATTCTCCTCCTCCTCCACTCTGCACTAGTGAGACCACATCTGGAGTATTGTGTCCAGTTCTGGTCTCCCCAGTTCAAGCGAGACATGGAAATACTGGAGAGAGTCCAATGGAGAGCTATGGGGATGCTGAAGGGACTGTAACATCTCTCTTAAGAGGAAAGGCTGAGACCCCAGGGGGCTGTTTAGCCTGGAGAAGAGCAGACTGAGAGGGGATCTTATGAATGTTTACAAATATCTGCAGGGAGGGTGTCAAGTAGAAGGGGCCAGGCTCTTTTCAGTGGTGCCCTGTGATAGGACAAGAGGCAATGGTCACAAGTTGAAACACAGGAAGTTCCATCTCAATGTGAGGAAAAACTTCTTCTCTGTGAGGGTGACAGAGCCCTGGAACATGGAGGTTGTGGAGTCTCCTTCTCTAGAGATTTCCAAAACCCGCCTGGCCATGTTCCTGCACAACCTGCTCAGGGTGTTCCTTCATTGGCAGGGGGGTTGGACTCGATGATCTCCAGAGGTCCCTTAAAACCCCTACCATTCTGTGATTCTGTGATTTATAGAATTACTGCGGGAGTATAATAAACATCTTACTTAAGTTCAGTAGGGAAAGTAGGGTTTTTTGCTTTATATTGAGAAAGTCATTGTGACAGTATAAACAAGCAAGTCACCCTGCCAGAAATCTAAGAGAGGCTGATGCAGTGATGTCACAGTCTTTAAAGCCAAGTGATAGACTTTCCTTCAGCTTGGTCAGTCAAAATATCAGATTTTAGGAAGTCTTCAGATTTTACTTTATCTCCAAGCTTTGCATGTTAATCCTTATGGAGAGATAGTTGGACCAATCATCGTCTGAAATGAAATTATGAAAGGAATAGTCATGCCAATTCAGATTCCAAGGTTTAAGGTTTCTGGTTTGTTTTTGTTTTGCTTTGTTTTAAATTATTTTCACACACAAGAAAAGATGAGCCGCACACAAGAGCTGTACTCTGCAGCTGGATCTGCTTCCAAGTCTGAATCTGAAGGTGGGATGTGGACTCTGGATATTTTTAGCCACAAAATATGTGAACCACAAAAGTATGTAAACTACACACATTTATTTGCTTGCTCTTTTCAAAGGAATTCTCTTCATTGCAGTAAAAAAATATTGCCCACAGAAAGTTGGCAGAGCAGTAGCCCATGTCCCAGCAGATGCCTATGGAATGTTCCTGACTGCTTTGCATGCAAAAATGTGCGTCTTTATAAATAGTGTTAAAATATTCAACTGTAGTTAAAAAAAAATAAATATATATCTATTCCCCCAAAGGCACATGTAGCATGGACAATAAACAATGTGGTAATAAACTGTCCATTTCCTAAATGCTTTTCACATCCACTTCTTTAAAAATGGAACCAGAGTGGGCCCACTTAGGTTAAACAGGAGTATTTGTTAATTAAAGTAATACTTGAGGAGAATGTGGTTTATTCAATATAGTGCTTATTCATTACCAATTTCATATCTAGTTATGAGCACAGGCCTAGATTCAAGAAAGCACTTAGAGAAACATATGAACCAGTTTCTCTTCAAGACAGTGTATAACGATCAACTGTAAGCAGGTACTTCAATCAAATGAAATTTAAAGGTATGCTTAAATTTCATCATGTACTTATTTAGCTTTCTGAAGAGGAATTATTGTTTTATTAAAATAATTGCACATACAACTAATCATTTCTTGTTATTTTATTTCATCTGATAATGTAAAAATAAGTTTCAAAGGTGTGTGAATTAAATCAAGGTACTAATTATTAATCTGAAATTAATTATTATTAAACTTGAATCCTTAATATTCTTAAAATGTAGTATGTTAAATTCCCCTTTGAGGAATACTAGTGGTTAAATCTCCATTTTCTCAAATTAGTTATTTGAAAGTCTTTGACATTTGCTCTGAACTGGGTTAATCTTCATCATACTAAGGTTGGACACGATGATCCCATGGGTCTTTTCCAACCTAGATGATTATATGATTCCATGCTGCTTGATAGTCTAGGTCTTTACTTCAACTAATTCTTAAATTAAACGGTTTGCTGCAGTCCAATAGTATTTCTGTACCTCAGTGGACTGCCTGCCCATCAAATGTGATTGTCATCTCTGAATGCTCATCCTCTTTTACTTTTGTTACTCAAGTCTTCTTCCCTCCATTCACCATTTGTATGTCACCATTTGTACAGATTTACCTACTAACTCTGAGCCAACAGGTTTGCTGCAGAAAATGTCTCTTTTTTTCTCCATCTTACTTCAATTTGGGTTTTTTTTGGTCAGACTTTGCATTCTGTATGGCTCAGTCAGCTCAGGCATAGTCTAACTGCAACCAATCCTTTTTATCTTGCCTCCAAAATCCTTTCCACTCCCATTTTCTATGGCTGAAAAGAACACCATTCTCCTTGTCTTCCAAACACACAATCTTTGATTCTTCTTTTGACTTCTCTCCTCAGACTCTAAACAAACAAGCAGCCACACATAAATTAGTTGGTCCATCTTTGCACAGGGTACAAATATAATTTCTTGAAAGTCAAATTTGATGAAGCTCTGTCCTGCTATAATTTGTCAAACATCTTCTTTAAACTTGTGTTTAGTTTAATAGATCGCTTTAAAATAATTAATTGAAATGATTTTTTCTCTTAAAATTATATTTTTGTGTTGCCTTTGAAGAGTTTAGTCCAACTGCAATTGTTAAAGTGATAGCAATAATAATGGAATCATTGCAAAACCATCCTTATAATTAAGATCCTTCCTCTCACATTTCCTTTTATTATTATTTTTAACATAGTAATTGTTAATAAAGATTGTTGAAGTTTCAGGTCAGGTACATTTTCTTTCTCTTCCTTCAGCAAACTGCAGCTAATATGTGTGCATGTGAAAAGACAAACAATACATGAAACTCTTGGCAGCTAGGTTTCAGTGGTTAGCATCTTTAAAGCTGATTCTATGCCAAGGGAATCTGTCCTTGATGTGGAAACAGTTTTGTTGACTTCATAATGCTTCTTTGTCTTGGAGGGAAAAAAAACTTTGAAACGGCTTTTAAAAATCTGTTGCAAAGATTCATGACAGAAATATGGGGTTTTATTTTCAGAATGAACAGGTCAGAAGGTGAAACTGCAACAGTTTCAGGCTCTGACTGATAAGACTTTGCTGTAGAATATCTGTCCATGTGATTCCCCAGGGCTGCTCAGCTGAGAAAGCATTGTGTGATCAAACCTGCTCTCAGTGTCAGGGGTAACAAGGAGTGTCAAGAGATGGATGTTAGCTCAATGCACTTTTATTTGTAATAATTAATTTGGTTTCTTTGGTTTTGGTTGGTTTGTTTGTTTTTTTCCTTAAATTCCCATTTCTGAGAGGAAAGAGACACAATTCAATTTGGACTTAACTTTTCTTGAAATTAAACACAAACTAAGTTTCATGATACTTTTCAAATGTACCTTTTCTATCCAAAGATATCAAAACAAAGTCTGTAGCAGATATTGCTGCTTCTTCTGTGATGGAAGCAATGGTTGACTGAATATGTGATTCACATTATTAAAGCTGCAGCATCCAATCTTCTGCAGTACTAATCCCACACAGAAAAGAAACCTTGACTGCAAAGTGACGCTTCTGACACAAAATAAGGTACAAACTTTACCAATATTTTTGCCAGAAGCAGGGCTTTCATCAGATCTCCCATTTGAGTGTTTAGCTCACTGCAGACTCCCTCCAGTGAGCACTCATTTCACTGCTGCCTGTACATCATATTTCTTTTCAGGTCTCCTGAACTTGGTTGAAAATGACTGTTAGGTTCAAATGCAATTGGACTGAAATATGTGACAGACAGATGCACGCAATATAATCTCCAAATCCTTAGTGCCTCAGGAAAGAAGCCAGACTAAAGGATTATGAAATAAAATATCCACCCCACCCTGCCTCAAAAATTAAGGCATAAAATTAATCTTCTGCAAGAAGTTTTTCCACTGATAAAGAAAAATTCTGGCAAGTACCAGATGCCCATTATGGGTTCTGATACTTCTGATGATTTGATGTGAATGTCCCTCCTATCCAGCTGTGATGGCTGTCAGTACACAGTTGTATGATAACCTCAGGCAAATAAAATATGGTCTTCAACAAATCACTTAAAATAGTCACCAGAAGAAGTTATAGATCATGATTGCCCCATGTATATTTGCTTCACTACTTGCTACTGATGTCAGATATTGACATAAATCAATATAAATATCATAATCACTGATTAGGCAGCACTAACTGCTTTCTACCCCCTACCTTGCATCTTATGAATCAGATAAAAGGATTTAATTTACTATTTAAAAATGCTTAACCAGTTTAAATTCAGAGCATTATTTAGACATTGAATTTTTTTTGTATTATAAGCTGTATTTATCTTTGAGTTGTTATGCCTCCATGCTCAGCCTCAGAATTGTGCCTGTTGTACAGATGAAAAAATGCTATGCAGTTTAACCATAAGACTCTTGGAAAACAAGGCTGTAGGGAATGAAGTTTGTTTCTCTTTGAAAGGTTCTCCTGTTTTTCTGCATTGCATAAATACTGAAGAAAAAAAAATTAAAGTCTTAAAACACAGGCCCTGTCATAAAAGTTTAACCAGCCAGGTGAAAACTTGTTCTAAAAACAGGTCTCCTCAAAGAGATTTCAGATTTAGTTTGTCCAGGTTGAATAAACTATTGGAAAATAAAGTTGCCTTTCCAGAGTTTTCTAAGTTGTAAGTATATTTTTGTGTTCTCATTTAGTAATGGAATATGTAAATTATCAAGGTCAAAGTTGAACATTAAACTTTGGCTTTTTGATGGCTCAATTTACTGATGTGCTACTGGTTCTGCTTTAGCATCACCCTTTCCCTGATCTGTGAGCTGGCACTAATTACTTATTGCAAAAATAGCAACTGTATTTGTTTTATGTGTTGCCAGTGCATTATGAGCAGCTCACTGATTCTGGAATTTCACTGTCCCAAAGGCAGAAAAAGAAAAAAGCATGGTAGACCCTCAGTTCGTTCCACACAATGCTCAAGCTGCATTTTGCCATTTCTCTTCTTCATATTATCCCACTTAGATGAATTGATTGTACAAGGGTTGCAACCCATGTATGATTCTATGTTAACATATATTGCAGACTAAGAGAAGAGTATTTGTAGAGATAAATAAATGGTGTCAAGGACCTGACATCCAAAATTTTATAAATTTCAGGGTTTTTCAGACTTCGGACTAACCCTTGCCTAGTGCCAGGAGCTATGAGCTGGAGACTGTCGGCTGTGTTCCCATTGTCCAGCTACCAAAGTAATCAAGGTCATTAATCCTAAATCATCTCCATGCAAACTAAAGCACAGGAAGCAAGTAGAACTGCCATATTCACCTCAAAAGTACAGTCCTAGTTCAGTCAAACTCTAAAGTACAAACACATGTCGTCTCAAACAAAGACCTGCCGAAGCCAGTATTGTCCCTAGTAGAAGTCAATAGTTTAGGGAAAGGATGCCAAAAGTAGGACAAATGCATGGTGATCTTTCCCTTTGTGTCCAAAAACCAGTTTTTAATAACCCTTTGATTAGAACTGGATGCCACTGCACATGTATATTCATGTGCTATATAAGACTGTCATGTTAACCTCCTAAATGAAGTGATGAAGAGCACTACACTTCCAGAAGAGTTTATGTGGGTATGTATGGTCAGGAAGAAGAACAGACACAAGACCATTTGCTGGTAAAATGAAGCTTATGTATTTGTGTGAAGGGCTGATTTATCTCTTTCAGTGGTTCTATCCATCCTCTCTGATAACTACTCATTTTGAAAAGGATAAATATGTGTGTTCCTATCATAAAACATGCCATCATTGCCACCACAGCTTGACTCCAAACTTGCATATGATGAAATATTTATAAATATGATGTGTACCTGTTCATACATAAAACAGAAAAGAAGGATGCAATAAGCATTGAAAATGATTACACTTCCAAAATACAAGTTGGTTCTATTCAGAACTAAACCTCAGACTAGTTTTTCTGTGATATGTCCCTTTCCATCATCGCTGAAAACAGCAGTAAACATCTAAGAAAACAGCAACTATATGAATAATAAAGAAAAAAAAAAGAACTTTAAAAAAAAATTACACAGAACTTGGCAATTCAGAGTGGCAATGAAGCTGATGTGCATCACTAAGCCTTGAGTCAATGCAATAAAACTCCTGTACAAATGTTATAATTTTCCATGCCATTTCTCTCACTTTATTCAAGAATACCATCTGTCCACATATATGGATCTTAAGTACAAATCAATCTAAAAATACAGATTTTCAGTAGGATGTTATTTCCACCGCAATCCCAGTGCACATCTACACTGTGCTCAGCATTAAATGCATTGTAAGGAGCACTGGGATAGGGTGCATAAAATCTGGGCACCATTCCCACTTGGCCAGAGTGGGAAATGGAGGTGTGGAGCTAACTACAGAGGATAGTACAAGGCAGTGCAGGAAGTTAGTGCCAGAGTGAAGTCTGTTGCAATTAAACCCATATATTTTAAGATCACAATTTTATGCCTCACTTTGAAACAATTCTGCTTGCCTAAAATGCAATGGTATGGTTTGGGCATTTTTTTACTTAACCTCAGTTGTTTTCTCAGGCTTAAATGTTTACATTGGGCATATAGTAAGGAATCCAGGACTCCTGGAGTGAAAAGAAGAGCAGTCTAAGGCAGGTGTGAATATTAGATCTTAGGACAGCACAGCACAGTTATAGCTTGTTCTTACAGAATACTGATATCCATAGATGATGGATGTCAAATTCGCTGACATGATAGGTTCTGAGTCAAAATTATGGAGAGGCCATTCTGTGAGAGTTCGCAAGTCCCAGGACTGATTTTTGACAGTCTTTCTTGTAACAGTTATTAAACTCAGCCTACAGCAGCTCTGATGATATGTAAGCACATCCAAATGCACACATTTGTGGAGCTTTAGAGCTTTCACTTTCAGTTTATTCTTTCACATCAGTGTTTTCAGACATTTCCACACAATGTTGTGGGCCTTGCACCTTGCATAGAGTCTCTAGAAGGAAGCAGACCCCTGGGCCTACCACCAGTGTCATGTAGCTCCACTGTGCCAACAGAACAATATTTGGATGAGAATGTGCTGGAGTGATGAATGTGGCCTCCAAGTCAGGCATGCCTCATCTCTTCCAAACAACATTCTTGTACAGATTAGAGGGTAATCTGACAGGCAGGCCTGGCCAATTAAAACAGTAATTGAAATAGCAGAGAGTGTTTTATTTGGCAGACTGATCATTCTGCTTCATTTTCTAATGAACAAACAAGCAGGGTCAAACATAATAGTTTGATTAATTTAAGAAGTTATTTTTCTGCTAAGATAATTTCCTATCTTGTGTTTCTAAAAACAAAACCAGAAAATACAGAAAGAAAAGTTTCCTTTTGACCTTTGGTGGGACACTATAAACATCATTCAATGAATAAAACCCTGAAATGGTGGTAAAACCACAAAAAGCAAAACAATTCCCCTTTTGACTAGAGGCAGGCAAAGGTATTTCAGATGCAGGGAAGGGGGAAACCTCAGGAAGCCCATGCTCATTAAAGGATTGAGGTTCATTTTCCTGAGTCTCAAAACACTTAGGAAAACAACATTAAACAAAAAAAAACCTAAAACTTCCCCTGCAACTTCTATAACCTTCTTGATGCTCTTGTAAACATCAAGGATTTTCTTTCATTCCACCCACTTTTGACCAGCCCTGTACTATAAAGAAGATAAAAAAGAAGAAAAGAAAAAAAGAACTTAGTCCAAAAGCAAAATCTCAGATAGAAAAGTAAACGTAAGGCATATTTCAAGCAACCAGCACACATCACTAATTGACAGTTTCTTAGTGATTTACAGGAGCCAGCTTGTTAGCTTTGGTATAGCACCAAGTGGTACCCACATCACTGAAAGTATCTCAGCTGGCATCTGGGCATGGATATCTCAGACTTTCCTTCCTGCTGTCCCCAGTGTAGGAAAGCATCGCTATTCATCAAAGGCCACATGCTTAATTTTAGGCATGTGCTTTCCTCAAAAGGGATACATTTAAACATGTGCTAGAATTATTTATGGAATTACTCCTTCCAGAAATGGCATACATCTGAAGGCAATACGGGAAATATTGACTGCCAAGATGAGGACTGTGTCTTTTCTGTGGGTGAATTGTGGTTTTGAGTCTTCAGAAGAGCTAATCTGGCACCTTGCAGAAGGATTTTAAAGATGTCTACTATTTCCTGAAGATAACACACACAAGTAACAAGACATTGTGCTCAGTCAAAGGTGGGAATCATGACTTTAGTAATTTTGACAAAGAACACAGAAGTTGATCTGTGTGATTTAGTCTGAAGTGAGGGTGGCTCTGAGAACCACAGTGTATGTTGAATTCAGCAATCAAGTACCTTCAAACATTTTCATCTTTGTTAAGCATGTGTTAGGTTTTCCAGTACATTGTGAAGGCAGAGGCAAACTGGGCCAGTCAGGCACATCACTCCTAAATAGCAGAAATGCCATCCCATACCCTACATTATAATGCAGATACCCATTAAAATCTGTCTTCTGGGAATTTATCTTCCAGCATTGTGAAAAGCCATGCAGATTTTTTCCATTTCTCCTGTCTGCAATTTCCTGACAGCAAGAATGATAAATGTATTGAAGTGCTAGTAGAAAACTCCCTTTCCTTTACAGTCCTGTTGTTATGAAGAAATTTTTGTTATTCATCTGTAAGAAGAATTAATCACAGTAGTACTGAAAATATATTCATATACCCTTTCCTGTTTTTATCAGTGAACTGGAGTGTCTGGTCTGGGCCATGATACAAGAACTCGAATGAGGCCACATGCACCCTCTTCTTCCTCGCTAGGAATAGAGTAGACCATGTCCTTACCTGGCTTTTGGGCAATAGAACAGCTGCCCCATCTGCCCATTCCATAGGGACACTGTACTCAACATGCATGGCTCCCCATAGTTAAGGATTTTGTTCAAATAAGATACAGGATTCTGGTGTGCTCTGGTGTAGAATAATTTGAGGAGATCTGCTATCCATATATTGTTGCATCATTTTGCTTTTCAAGTTCTAGAAGCACAGACCTCACAGAAAAGGTTTCATATAAAATGCTGCCAGTTAGGTCAGAAATCTCCAGCTTTATGAATTGCCCTAGATACATGTGTGCTGCCATTTTCCCCAGTTCTCCTTTTATAAGGACCATATTTACCACTTTCAACCTCCCTGAACAACAGCAACCTATTCCCCACAGCATCTCTATAGATCCTGATAGGAAACAAGATTGACACACTGCTTGACTACTTTCCTTGTCCTTAGGATAAATCTATATAATTTGTGTTCCCTCTCAGCAGCCAGGACAGTCATGTTGTTGAACCTTGGCACACACATATTAGTCTCAGCAAAACCAGAAAATATCTCATGGCAGCATTTGCCAAGCTCCACATTAAAGGCTGCAGACTGGCAGCTCATCTGCACTACTTAGGGCAATGATGTGGTGCTCTGAGCTGTTTATGCTTACCGTGAAGTCTGAATGTGATTCAACTATTTTAATTCTTCCTCATAACCGAAATGGATAATTCAATATAATAGAATCATAGAATCACAGAAAGGTAGGGGTTGGAAGGGACAGGACATTTATCTGGCCATTTGTGGATATGATGTGAACATAACGACTTTTTTTTTGCCCTGAATCACATGACAGTTATTGTGTAGGCTGAAACACATACACTTAACAGGAATTGAGAACTTTTCTGTTTTGCTTTTCTCTAGGGCAACCAATTATCCTGTTTTCTCCATCATGACCCTTCTTTTAACCTAACCTAAAATGTAGTTCAGTTGGAAAAATGGATGTAGTTATTTGTTCAGAGGGTCTAGGGGTGTCCTTCTGCCAGACTGGGCTAGGGCACTAGCTCTCAATGGGTTGCTGTATGTCCAGAGGTCTTGGACCAGTGGCCAGAACACTGGTGTGAGCTGACTCTACAGACACCTGGGCTCACTGCACACACTTGGCAGGAGTCAAATTTTGCATTTAGTATGATACACCCAAAAATGTTTCTGGTTGCATGTGTTAGCCATCTGTACAGTGCATGCATATGTATATATTCCAGGCCAGGATTTACCAGATGGAAACATGGAAGTGCTTTCTCTACCCACACTGAAGTACTCATTGTTAGGAGTGAACTAAGTCCATGTTTGCCCTTCTCAGTACATAGACATGGAACAAAATCAGCTCTCATTAACATGGTTACATGTTCTCATCCAAACACACAGCATAATATTGCATAACTTCAATACTGCAAAAACTTCCTAATTTCCTCACAGAAACCTACTGTGAGCTAACAAATATATGGGCTCTGAGAAAAGGGAAAAAACATCCCAACTTTGTTAAACCAGAAAAGTAATTTAAATTGTTCTTGATTTAAATTTTGTACAGTTCACTCTCAAGAAGTACTTGGTTGACCCGAGGTTCAGTTTCCATGGTACAATTCACACCTATTGATTTCCCCATACTTTCCTTTCCTTTGACAGATAAGTAACATCAGGACATTGCTGTTTAACTTGCCACAGTTGACACCAACAGATTCAAAACCAAAGAAAGTCAATATGTCTCGTGTTCTCTTTAAGGTATCTTACACCTTATTCCTTTACCATCACTCACCTCTAGTTGAGAAAAATACATATGTATTTCTTATGATAGCTTAGGATGTAGATCAGGATTATGTGTTTCACATCCATAGACTTTGAGGAGGTCCTAAATTAATTCCTTAACTGCAAAAAAATTATGTAACTACCAAGATGCTAGAAGTACAACAATGTTTTTCCATCCTTAGCCAGGAGAATCTGAGTCAGGACAAAAGAGTAGTTCCAGTGAGAAAATTATGAGAGAAAGGCTCTTCTGTTTGAATAAAGGCGTGTGATATTCTAAGCTATATGCCTGATAATAACCAGTGCAGATCATACACCCATTCAGTGCTGAGGTTAAAGAACCCCACAACATCCCAGATACATAGGAGAGATATCAGCTGGTCCAGGCCGTGTCTTAATGGAGGATCAGGTATGCCTGTGTTTAACCTGGCAAATGTTTGAATGTTATGTTCTCTCTAAGATCTCCACTAATGGAAATTCCTAAAACTTCCCAGATAATCTGCCTCAGTCCCTCTGGAGACTTTTTAGGACTTGGATGCTGTCACTGCAGAAATCAGAAGTGTTGCATTCACAGTAACTGAGTTTGAATGCCTGCCTTCTGTATGACAGAAGCTGTCTTATGTTGTCTCCATCTTTAGTATGCTCTTATTAATACTTATCTATCAGCACTAGAGATGCTTATCTGAGACTGAGCTCTCTGTACTATTGCACTGAAATTATTCATACTATTGAGGAAGAGGTGCTCCAACATAGTTTTGATTAGTTCTAGCAGATCTTTTAATTTCTCTTTTAAATGCTCACTGTGAATTTGTCCTGGTTTAAGTGAGAACAGGACTAAATCTGTTCAGTTATTTTACTTTTCAGCTCAGTTCTCTAACTAACTGCACTTTCTGGAGTTAGCAGCCTGTTTTCCCAGGCAGTGTCTGCTGCTGTCAGTGAGAACACCCCGTGTTTAGAGTTAGTACCCAGGATTGGTGTGCAACCAAGGCCACTGCTGGATCTTGTGTATTGCATTGGGGGTGCAGAAAATAAAATGCCACACCTGCAGGGAAGAGAGGACAGGTGACCCTAAACCAAACAACGAGGGATTTCAACCATATACATCATACTCGGTATAAAGCTGAGGGATCAAGAGGGTTTCTGCCCTCTTGGCCCTTCTTTGCCAGCTTTGCTTGGCTTGGCATGGGTACTCTTCTGGTTTCTTCCTCAGCCAGCATCCAGTGAGGACTCTGTCCATTCTGTCTTTAGTCCCAATTGGTGTGTTCCTGAATCCACTTCCAGAATCCAGCTCCTGAACACAGCTCCCGAGCACAGCTCCCACCTGCTGCCCGGCCCAGTGTGGGACTCTCCTGGTGCCTGCTCCACAGCATTGGTGGTGACAGTGATGTAATTACCATCAGGGGGGGCTGGGTTTGATACTGGTTTTGTATACATTGTATATATTCCATTTTTAATATTATTATTGTTTTCATTTTCATTAAAGTTGTCCTAATTTCCTTTTCTAATTGCTATGTCTCTCTCCTTTTCCCTTCCCCTTTGGGGAGGGAGGGGGGTTAACAGAGAGTGTCTGATATAAGTCTGAAGGGCTGCCCTGACCCTAAACTGTGACAGATTTTCATGCTAAAATTTCCTGGTCAAAGCCACAGAAAAGAGTTTTGTGGACATTCTATTTCCTTAGCCCAATCTACCTTGAGCATCACCTGATACCTTTAAAAAATTGTATAGGAATCCGATAGACAGTCAAAAAACAATTAAGCAGGTCTTAAATGTTGCTAAAACTAATGCACAGGATTTACACCAAACTAACAGGAAATGGATAAGGGAATTCCACAGACACTGAGGAATAGAATATAGCATGAAAAGATATTTGTGCCCTACACATTGTGGAAGTGGAGGTAATTGAAATACAGTCACTGTAGTCTCAGAGCTCATCACCAGTCTAACATTTTCCTGACAAAATCATGTTCCTTTAGGCTGAGGCTGATGCACATCTGGCCATAACAAATCCTCAGCAGAGTATGCAAAACCAGCATACACATACTAAGGGTCATAAATGCAGTGAGCCCTGTTTTCAGTGTTGATTCATTTTGGTCCATTCTGTTTCAGTTTCAACTGTCCTTCCTTCTCCCAACACATGTATACCTGTCTTATACTGAAGCCATTTATTTTGCTGATTCTAAGACCTATTACCAACATCAGTACTATAACATAAGGAAGTCTTCGAGCAGCATTTTCCTAAGGGTTGATTAATGGAATTTTCAGTATGTGTTTGGTATGCTGGAGGCCCAAGCACACCACTCCTGCAAGCACCTCAATGTGCACCAAGAATAGCAGACCAGTATCTGCCCTTAGATAATGAAATGCTGTTAGGTGAAGAATTGCCTCAGAGTGTATCACAAGTGTTCACGCATAGCTTTTGTGGGCAGAGCTGGCCATCAGCTCAGTTGCAATGTGGCATCCTTTAGACCACGACAGGGTAATTTCAGAGCAACAGGTGACTGCTGCAAAACACCAGGAGCTCCCTAATTCAAGCTGTGAGACTTTCATTTTACCAATGCAATCCACAATTCCAGAACAGAAAAGGTTCTCCAAAGACTTGGCAAACTTTCCAAAACTCTGCCTCTGTTCTCCTTTGCTTGGAAGAACCAGAACTGATGTGGCTAATATATAAATCTAATATGCTCAGTATTTAAATCAGTTCAGTCACACAAAGGAGAAAAAAAATATCTAACAAAGGATCTTCACAGTTTGTAGCTTGCCAGGCTTTCAAGTTATGACACTAGTGTTTCTTGTTTTCTCTTGGATGGTCCCATAGATTATTACCCAATGAGAACTGCACCCCATTCAGGAATGCTTGCCTGGAAATTTCAGACAATAAAATGTCATATTTCTTGCCTGAGCTATAACAGAAATGAACACTTCAGCAAAGGGTCAAGGGAATGACATGCCATTACTGCAAAAATTTTCTCCTATGGCTACTCTTTATTCTCCCTGTGGGATTCTTCCCAGGATAATGATGGAAAGCTGTTTGCACATGAACTGCTTCCCTTTTAGATCTAGCAGGCTGACAGGAATCATTCCTGCTCTAAAGACCCTGAAGTCAAGTGAGCTGAACTCTTTTGGAGTGGTGTTCCAGTGCTCACAGCTTTTCTATTGAAAAACAGTTCTTTATAGGGTGAAAGAATGGAACTTTAATAAAATCTGTTCATCTCAGATACAGCAAAACTGAAGTAGAAAGCAATTCACAGACACAGGAAAGAAAATGCAGGCATAAGGTGCTCTGTTTTTAAAACACCATGAATGAGCAGCTTAATAATACTGATATAATAATGCACAGAAAATGGATGCTAACATTATGCAGATCAGAAATGGATGTACCACTTCCAAAAAGCAACACGTCACAACCTAGCAACACTCATGTGCATTACAGAGAGCACCTGTAATGCAAGTTTGGCCTGCGTAAGTTGAAATGCAGGCTTGGAAAAACAATCATTTGCTGTAATGAATTTATTGACAAACAGAATAAGGGGGATACTGTTTGGTCACAGAGATAGGCTGGAAAGAGAAGTGTTTCATTGACTGCATAGTGGCTTCCCCCATCCTGGAGGATGTATTCAAGAGGAAAGGACGGAAATTGCAGATGAAGACATTACATAACCCTGTTTTTCTTGTAGAAAGCCTTTGCTACTGAGCTCTGGAGGGGGAGAGTGGAAGGAAGGAGGCTTGATACCCCTCTCACTGTGCACCAAACCCTTGTTAGAGGGACATACATTAAAGACAGCAAATGCCACCCCGTCAGTGAGATGCGCAGGCACTGTGGTTCAAGGCAGCCTCCCTGTTACACCAGGAGTCTTGTACTCCTCTACCAACACCTGTGGGACTAAGCAGCTACTAGATATACCAGCTGCAAGAAAGACTGCTGCTGTGCCAGTTCCTACTCATCCTTCTCTTTCCTATACACATACTTCTTGAAGCCCTCCAAACGACCTATCTCACTTCTCCTTGCTACTGTCACATACGTTCCTCCTTCATCCATTCTGTCTGCATCACTTCACCTATCAAATACACTCCACCCACCTTACATCAGGCTGTTAACATCCAGACTCCCTGTGTTCACATGTCCCTGGTCTCACAGCCTGAACAAGAAGTGCCAGACCTTAACAAGAAGTTAACGTAACAGATCTGAACAAGAACAGCAGGTCCCTGTAATAAGGTCTGGCAGCCAAGCAGACAAGGAGCTGGCTGGCTGCAGGTAATCAGCGATGGGTTTCAAAGTGGAAAAATAGTGAAAAAAAGCTCAATGATGTCAAATACAATGAAACATTGACAGTTTTTTTCTCCACACAGATAACTGCATATTGTTATTTCTAGTGGCTTATACCATTATATCACAATTATCTAATGAGTCTCAGATTATTTTAAAAGGGAAGAAGAATACATCATCCCTCTTCTTTAAAACAGACCTCACAGATGAGAAAAAAACACAGAAATTGCCAATATACTGTATTACCTACAGACCCCCTGCCCTCTAATCCCCACTCAAACCAACACTGAAGAGGATGACAGCATGGCTCAGGCCCAGCGAAAAGAGGAGGGCTTTGGGAGGGGAGAGTGGTAGCAGGACAGGGGGCTGTGCTGTGCCTGATGAGCAACATTCCACACAATGGACAATTGTCTTCCAGGTGTATTCATTTGTCTGCAAGGAACAACATTCCCCAGACCACAAAAGCCTTCAGTGTGGGGACAGCTAAGCATAACAAATGACATACCAGACTTTCCCGAGGTCTTTGATGATTGTAAGAGGTCTCTGTTTCACCATTATTGACTTTGCTTTCTTTGTGTTATGCCTTTAAAATGGACTTAGTGTGTTGCATCATTTCAAGTTCTGGTGCGGGGTTTGTGCTGGAAGGTAGGGAAACCAGAGAAGGAAGAGGGACTGCGAAATAATTCTTAGGCTGACACTTTCTAAAATAGTCTGTTAGTTTGTTGTTTTTCTGGCTGCTGGTTTTGTTGTCTCCACTCTTTTTTTTTACAAGGCAAAGGTTTTTACAGAGTGAACGATCTTCACGCAGCTCCAAATTACCACTTATTTTGGCAAAATTTATAACACCAGATTCTATTTTAGCCAGGAAATGCAAACAAAGCTTGGAGACAGCTTGTTCCCTGACCCCAAATTCATTCCATGTTGCTATAGCATCACCCCCTGAGAAAATGGGACCAGCTCTTTTCCTCTTCTTAGACCTGCTCAATGGGCTTTTGTCAGCTGTTGAATTATAGCATTAAAATTCAAATACTAGGGATTTAATGGAGGATTATTATGACACCCTGGTGCATTCTTTGTGTTGCTCTTGGCAACAAACCCAAGGAATGAGTGAAAGAAATAAAAACGAAGAGCTGTCTTGTTAAAATCATGCTGGTGCTACAACATATTTAGGAGGGAGAAAAAATGGTTCCCTAACTCTGACTATTATTGTTGTACCAAATGGACTGAAACCTCTTTTCAGCTGGTAAGCATGACTTGCAGCTGAACTCTATTCTGAAGGGCTTATCATTTTCTAAAAACACGTTTCTTTCTACCTTGTGTACAAAATAAATGGGATCAAAAGTTAGGAGAAGGGTATTGCATCTGATTACTACTTTCCCTTACTCATCAGAAAACAGCAACACTTTTTAACATCCTGGAAAAAGCATCAGAAAGATTATTTTAAACAAGAAAGCCAAGTCTACCTCTCAGAATATATGCACAGTATTTTGTGTATACCTATTGCATATGCATGACTGCTACACAAATGCTTAAATTGCTCATGTTTTCCACTGCTGTCTCTAGATTTCAGGAATGTTTTGAAAAAACCCTCACCTTTTTCATAGAACAGAATAGGATTTGGTGTTAATCTTTAACTAGGACCATATAGCCATACTGTGCAGTGAAATATCAAAGAATTTGTACATGGAGCACAGTCTTTGCTGACCACTGGTTTCCCATGCAGAAATTGGGCCCAAATTCATCTCTAGTATAACAGCTCTGAACATTCCACAGGTATATTTTCACTCTTTTTCTTTGCACTAATTGCATTACATCTATAAAAATACCCAGAAATATCTGGAAATACAAACTTTATATAATTTTGAACAATCTAATAAAACAGTAGATTGAAACTTTGGAGGGTAACTTAAGAGGTTCTCAGTGAATGAATATATATCTGACATGAATAGATTTAACAATAAATATAACGTGGTGAAATCAAGATCATAAGCTGCACAAGAAATAGGTAGATAGTTCCAGTTAGGTTGCATCACAAAGCAGTTATGCTGAACTCTTTTTCTGGGGTAATACGAAGCAGATCAGGACAAGCACCTGACTCTACACATCTCTGCCTGTGTTGTTAGAAGACTCTGTTAATAGTGAGCGTCTGAATGGTGAGCACAGTTGGGACAGAAGTATATTGGATAGGGGTTATAGACAAAATGACACGATAGTCAACTAATGACAACAACAAAATAACCCAATCTCATTCCGGTTCACTTTGTCATTTCAGTATAAAAATACTTAGAGTGAGAAAGAATGGAGAAAGGGCTGCTTTGGTATTCTGTTTGCATTGGTAAAAACCTGAAAGCATTATATTAAATTCTCTCTGTAGAGCACAGGCTCTCACAAAAAGGAAAAAAATCTCATAAAAATACATGGATTTTGAGGACTGTACAGAAACAGCAGAAAAAGGTTTTTATATCCCAAAGAAATCAAGGAAGTGGTAACAAGTTCCTAGGGGTTTCTGTAGCTTTGCCTTGCACACAAAACTTTCTCTTTTAGTAGAGATTCACACACAGGATTTGTCCAGTCCTAGGCTGATGATCAAAGCAATGGATATCTTGAGGTGATTCATTAATGTGATCTGTCCTCTTGAGAGCTTCAAATAGGAAACTGCTTAAGCCCCAGGTGCTTCAGGAACCATTACAAGTTTAAATTCACTTGAATCATGTCCATTATGGCTGCAGCCAGAATGCAGAATAGCTGTCAAGTGAAATTAGTGGCAGGAATTGTGCCAAAAAATAAGACAGCTACTGGGAACTTGTAGAGAATAGCTACCTTGCTTACAGGAAGGACAAGGGAGAAGAGTGGTGTCCAAGGAGGCTCAAGGAGAGTTAAAAACACTCTAGGGGGGGCTTCAAGGTAGTGTGAAGAAGCCCAAGGCAAAGTTCTGAGCATGTTTTACCCATGCATAGGGTATCTTCTATTTTCACAGTAAAAACATGCCTTCCAAATTACTGATCTTTACTGATATCTTCCAATGACTAATGAAAAATATGTCAAACTGTATTAGTCTAAAAAGTATGATAATGTGTACCATGTAACACCTTGCCTAGCCACCCTGGAAAAAAAAAAATGCAAAGTATAATGAAAATAATTACTATGTAATTACTATGTAAAATGAAAGTAATGACCAACATACTGAGTGGAAGAAAATATATGTCCCCCTGGTGCAGCAACTGAGTTTTAAAAATCTATCTTTTTGCTTTGATGAAGATGTTGTCCCTGCTAGAGAAAGTACCATATCTGGGAATGTGAATGCTTCTTGTTTCCATTATGTCCCTTTTAGCACCTGGGATCTTTCCCTTGTGTTTCTGTAGGGTACAGTAGCTCCTCTATCATCTGCTGCTGGCTTCACACATGGAACTGGAAATGTGCAGTACAGAGAATTAAAAAAAACCCAAACAAACAGCAGTTAACCCATTGTCTCATAAATACTTTCCAGTTTGTGTTTCCAGGTTGTTAAGAAAGATCTTTTCAGAGCATTGTGAAGCTGGAACACCTTTCAAATTTTCTTGACAACCCCACTGAAATGATTTAAGATAAGATTGTAGCTTTTCTTATAAATGCTGCTGGTAATACAGACATCAAAGACATATGGCTGGCTCTGGAAAGTCATTGGCTTTCTGCACTACAAATTCTTTATTAAATACTGACAAATCAAGTGCTTGTGTTTTGCTCCCTTTATTTGTATATGATTTCTTACTGATGTTTGTAGACACTGTATTTTAAATATGCATTTAGTTTATAGAAATGTTAAATATTTTAGAGCCTCTATGCCATCAAGATTACTAAACTAAGTCTCTGTGTATGGTTTTAAAAGCGCTATTTGCTCTTGAAAAAATACTAATTGCTCTTCACTTATATCTCAGATGATGGTTCACTGTATAACTACCACACATAATTAACAAATGATGAGGTGAGGCTTCCAAATTGCAGTAAGATAGATTTATTCTGTAATTTTGTTTCAGCCTTTTATTTCTGAGATTATTCAAGAATTACACTAAATCAAACAAAATCTGATTACAATTTCCAAAGCAAGTGATACTCCTGCTACAAAATTTAATATGTTCTGTCAATGGGAAGCAAATCACAATATTGTGGGAGAAACAAAACGTTCCACATACCTGGCTGACTTCAGAGAAAATCACCTACTGAGAGGGAAAAAAATATTTTTTTCCTTCAGTAGGAGTCCTTTTTTTCTTACTCTTTTTTTCTTTTTTTTTTTTTCTGCTGATGAGATACAGCTACCCTGAGTAACACCTGTGGAACAAACAAACAAGTCTATAAATAAAGCACTTCTTGACGACAGAACGTTGCTCTATTTTTCTCCTTTGTCTTCAAGAAAAACAGCTAGAAGTGTTAGATATGAACTTCCCTCTCTTTTCCTGACTGTTTCCAGCTAAACTCAGCAGAGAAGGTAAAATGACAAAGCAAATGGGATTATTCCTTAAATAAATACAAGACTACAAAATGGTCTCAAGGTTTGCTGTGTATCAACATAAGTATTTTGAATTGCTTTTGGCTATTTTCTGTCCTCTTACTGTCAACGAAGAGAGGGGTACACAGCCTCTTGTCTCACGCTCTCCAGAACCTTGTCCTCTTCAAACTGCTTTCTGCACATGTGCCATGCAGAATGTGCAGTGAAATGTCTGTTTTCTCCTGTGATCTCATCTTGCTACCCACTCCAATGTCTTCTTCCAAAAGCTGCTTCTTCCCAATTGCCATAATAAATTCTGAAGAAATTCCACTCATGTCTGATATTATTCTTCTGCAATGCCAGTTGTGAGAAATACATCTGCTTTTCACAAATCAAAGTGTTTACACTGAGTTATTTACTGGCTGTTTTCTACATATTAGAGAGAGAGTTTAGAAATTTCTCATGAGGTCAACTGCAATATGATGCTGGCTAATGGAAAAATATTATTTTAATCTTTGTCACTGAACACCTGCATTTAGCATATGGAAGAAGTACACATGAAAAGGTGTTTTTATCTTTCCTTACTGCTCTAGTGTTTGTAAATTGCACTTAATATTGGAAGTTTTCTGTGACAGATGTTGTATAAATTTATTAGGATCAAATCCTGTCATAGAGCATATGATGCATGCTAAAAACAAAGACAAGAGATGGGAGAAGAAGTAATCATGGAGTGATGATTTGACTTACTGAAACTCAGGGAACAAAGTAGATTTGGAGAACAGATTGCAGGTCTTGTTTGTCTGCTAGAGCTCTGTGACTATACCATGAAAAATAGCAGTCTTAAAGTTGTTCCCAATTTCCTACTTCTTAAATGATCCATTTTACTTCCCTGTTATATTGTATGAAATATTTTTCTGTATAGATCCTGAAATTGTATTCAAAATTATTTCACATTTTTTCCAGCCAATTTTTTTTCCCAAAATGAAAACTAACTTTTCAAAAAATAATTGAATGTTCTAAAAATTATTAAACTGGTTAAAGGAAAAATGTAAACAATGTTTAAAAAATCATTGGCTATTTTATGAAAAAAAAATTAAATTTGTGAAAACTAGTTTTGGAAATTGGCCAATTGTTGGACTGTTTTAATTTCAAATTGTTTAACCCATAGTCCATAATGTTCATCAGTGTAGTTCAGAAACTTGTCAGTTCTTTTGGTCTTTCCTCTCTTTCCCAAATGAAGCTGAGATTTTCACTTTTCTGAGGAAAACGTGCCAGAAAACAAATTGAAAAAATTCTCTGTCTCATACTCGAATGTATCACCCTTTTCTTTTTAACCCATCACTGCCTCTATCTCTAAAATAGCATACACTTCTCTAAAATGCTGATGTATATGTGTCAAAACGAACCTTCGCTTTCTTGTGTTTCATCACATTTTGTGATGTTTGAGTTATTTCAATGTCTCTAATCTGTTGCATATTTTCATACATTTTCTTTTTAATAATGAAGTTTCCTTTTCACTTACTTATTTTCTGTTTTCCAGCTCTTGGTCCAAGGCCATCTCCAAATTTGTTTTAATATCAATGGGATGCTTCCTGGCAAATGTATTGCTTGCATTTTTGTTCCATGATTTCATTCACTAAGCCCCTGATAATATCCCAAGACCTTGGGGGGGCAATAAAAGCCTGTTTTCTGTTGCAATATTGTTTTTATGCAATCTGTTTCTTCTGCTGAATTAAGAAGTACTTTATCTGTAAAAAGTTCTCTGTTTTTTTTTTTTTTTTAATTTGAGGCTGATGTAATTGTAGCAATTTAAATAGTTCTGGGCAGTGTTTTTCCTCTAGTGAGCATATGGTCTAATCTACCAGCAACGTGTCCTGGTGATTTATCAAAAGGGCTTCATTTTCATAGTCTTTTATGTTGTACTAGGCATTCATTTGGTTCGGAATAAAAAGAATTCTCTAGTGAGCTCATATCTGAGTGTGCTTTCATAAAGACAACTCCCAGTGTTACACTGGCTGTGCAACTACTCTGTGTCACCTTTTCTTTGACTTGGTAACAGTCACAATAATTCCATATCTCAACACCATTTGCTGTATATATACATTTTTTTTTCACTTCCACTGTGGCTAATTTATTCCATCACTTGTTTCTTCTTGCGTTACAAACTGTAACAACATTCTTCTATTGTCACAGGTTGGGCATTTCTCTTCCTGCACCCTGTGTTGGCTTTGTCATTTGACCTACAGCATCAACTCACTTTACAAATAACTTTGTCTTCTGTGTAGGTAAATCTGTTGTTTTGTTTTGTTTTTTTTTAATGCAATATGGTTTTAAATACCAGCAATATATCCAAATATTTTCAGGACACTAGGGATTTGATATTCAGCTTTGTCCTGGTCTAGTTATTCTGGTCCATAAATGCAGGCAAACTGCACAGAATGCACCTGTCTGGTCACATACATCCTTCATTTCAGACAAATGCCAAACATTTCAGGTAAATTGGCACCTGTGTTCCTTCTGCATCAGTTCTAACATCACTCAGTTCTAACTGCTTTCGATGGATCTCTGCTATCATCTCCTTTGCCAACAAACTAGGAAAGGTCCTTCTGATGAAGCAAGAACCTCCAATGGGAAGTTTCATCAGTAAACAGTATCTGAAGGAAACATGAGCCTGCTCTTAGTGCAGTGCTTACTCATTGTGATCTGGAGATCCAGATTTGACTGACATGCAACCTCCTGTTGTTCGGATTTGCAGCCAGGTGTTATTTAGTTTAGGTTTCTAGACTCTAATACTTGTTTTTATTTCCTTTTATATGAGTTTCTGGATAAACTGAAATAGGTGTTTGTGTGACATTGACTATTTCTTGTGTTCATAAAGCCTGCACCAATTACCAGGGCATTCAAAAGGGGAAGCTGTGGTCAAAATCATATCCTTATTTATACCCATTCAGTTTTCTGGAAGGGATGGCATAGGTACAACTGGTTTTAAAAAGTGACTCCCACAGAAAACAACATCAGGGAAATTGGATTTTTTCTGGAATCATACTAAAGCTTTACTGGAATCAGAATCAGTACTCAGAGTAAATCCAGATTTTAAACTCTGTTCTTGCCCAGCTGGTTTTCAGCCAGACTTCATTATTTTTGGTGAGCTCATTTAAATTTTTACTTTATTCTTCAATCTGCAGACAGCTGGAATACTAAGCATAGATTTCAGCTCTTGTTTTTCTTAAGATTTTAGTAAATATCTTTGCAGTTAGCTAGTCTGTTAATCTAGATTCACACAAGGGGTAGCAGAAGCTTTCCTCCTCTACCTGAAATCCAACAGCATAGGAAGAGAAGGCCTGCCCTAGGAAAACAGACTAAAGCTTCCAACAGCAATCTCCAATGAATGCTTGATAGCAAAGTGCTGAAAGCACAGATAATTTTTCCACTTTTATAACAACATTTAAAGTGAGCTTTTAGTCCTTGACAGCCCATTCTGTAAAAATGATCTTGCTTACTTATATTATGATGAACATCTTAACCAATTTGCTATTCAAATACTCAGTGGAACAGATGCACTCTGCAGAATGAGGAGTCTCTGGAGCTAGACATGACAGAAGTTACCAGGGATTTCACTTTTTTCTAATTTGCCTGGGTTTAAGCTATTGACCTCAGTGATGCCTTGTGTCAGTGAGCTCCTCAAGTTAATCAGGAACTCTGAAACTATTTCCATTTGTTTCACATCTGATGGCTTTCGATTTCATTTGCACGTTATTTATCTTGTATTATGAAAAAGGCTAAATATAAGAGCCCACATACTTTTTCTATCACTTTCCATATTTTGAAAACCACCATCACATCTGGTCAACATTCCTGTTCTCTTCTCTGTTTCATACAAAAGATTCTGCCTTTAACAACTGCTGTCACCAGTTGTGGACTGTTTTCTACATGTTTGGTTTCCTCAGAACCAATGTGGCACTTTGTGTGAAAAGGTATTGACAGGTCTCAAAAGGAACTGTTTGCAACTTGAAGGTCCTTCCTGTGCCCCTTCCCGTGTTCTTGGCACTCTCTTGGGATGTTGATACAGATGGTGGGTTTCTGTGACTGATCTCAGAGGAATTCTTCTGGTGTGTTTGCCTCATGACTCATCCTTATACCCTCTTTTCCTGCCCTTGCCTCTTGTATTTAATTGATATCAGTCAACATCTATTAAAAATAAAGACAAAAAAGGACTCTTAAAACTCATGCACTTCGTAACAATAGCTTTCTCTCTTCTTTGAGCAGTTAGTCTTGAAAAGAAACCATCAAGGAAAGTATTGGATTTGGGCAACCTCATACCAGCTTTGCTTCCCCTGCTTCTGCACGGTGTCCATCTCCTAAAACAGCCCTTGCTGTTCTGCCATTGCACAATCAAAAATAGCTCTGACATGCAGTTGCTGAACTCAGAATGTTTCAAGTCTAAACCTCATGAAATCAATTATGAAAAAAATATATGACTGTTTCATCAGGAGGAAAAAAAAAAGCACAGTTATTTATATTTAGATATTTATGTTGAGTTCTAAGAATCCTGAATGTTGAAACACTGACATCAAGGAAAATGGAAACAGCCTTATCAACAGTTCAACCAAGTGACAGTATAAGATTTTAAGTAATTATTTGTGAGTTAATGAGTGATTAATAAGTCACTCTTTTTAATTACTTTTCCAGAAGGACTTCAAAGACTTCAGATGGAATTTCAGCTGGGTTTGGGTAAGTATTGGCAAGAACTAGTCTGCAAAATTGCTTGGACGATGGATGGGCATTTTGGTGAAATTTCTAGTTCTTCCATCTGGTCACTTGGAAATCTCAGGATCAGGTTCTTTCTTGGCCTTCTCTAGCATTTTTAATGAAACTTAAAAATAAGAAATGAAACAGCTAATGAAAGCCAAGATGAAGGCAAATCAGAATGTTGCTGAATGTAGATTCTTGTTCTTTTTAAAAAGGTTTTGCTGCCCCTAAAATAAAAATAATTTAAAATTTGTGGTAGATTTTAAGGAAAGTACCAGTGCTATTTCTATGACTGAGCAAAGAAATAGAAAGCACCTGATTAAAGTAATGAAACAGATGAAATAGCTGCAATTATTTTTTCTTAATAATGCATATTAAAAACACATGCACATTCTTTATTTCCCAGACTGAAAGTCCCCAAATAACACCAAAACTTGAATTTGGTCATAAGTAGTCCAATAACTGAAAACCACGGCATTTATTAAGTGCTTTTGGAAGCCTGCAGTTCAAGTTGCTACACACTGTTACAGATAGATGTAGACTGAGTGGACCACTAAGTTCTCAATTGTTCAGAGAGTATTAGGCTATGTAAAAAACAAAAATATTAAATGTAGTGTCCCTGATAAATATTGATTCTCTGGCAGGCTTGAAACCGATAATGATAAATAAAATATGCAGTTTCTCAGTGACACTTGACCCGTGAAGTCAACTCCAACAATGATATAATACATTGGAATAGGAACAAAAAAACGAATTAAATGCCTCCTGGGGCCAAATGATTACAACAGGTTTTGACTAACTTTCTTCACCTTACTTCTCTCCTTGCTATTTGCCACCTAGCATTCAAAACCTGTTCCTTCTGCTGTGAATGTCTGGTTTTCCTTTTTCTGTAAAATCACATAATATTAGGTGTAAATATGCACAGCAGTTAAGCAACTGCAATGGGAAATACCCAATTAATAAAACATTATGCAAAGACTTGAAGGGATATAATACAACACTGTTAGAGAAGTACATTTGAAAGCAAAATGGCTATAAATAATCCTTTAGATGTTTGTTTGGTTTTTGGTGGCTGTTTTTGTGAAGATAATAGTTATAAATTTATGCAACTCATATAAATATAAAGCCTCCATAATCTGATTTGGGATAACCCTCCAGCATCACATATTCTCTGTGATGTTCAGTAGTCATGCTTACAAAGCTCATTTTGTTTTTAATAATTCTTAAGGACAAGGGCTAAAACTGTGAATAATATTATCCGTCTCAGCTCAGCTGAAACATCATATTTACAATTATGATCTCTAACTTATGACCCTATCTTGGAATTGCTGCCATAAAGAGGCTATTGTCCTACTCCATATGTCTTCTGAAAAAAAAAAGTACTACTGAACTGAGGCTCTCTATATGAGAAAGGTGAGAAAAGTCTAACTTCTTTGTGGTAGAGTGATGAATTTTTGCACTTCCATTGTTTTCAAGTGTTTTCCATGAAGTTTTAGTTCCATAGATTAGCAAAAAAATTAGGAATAATGGGCCATGTCCTTGATCATTATTTTCTGTGTCCAGATTCATGGCTATTTGATAGAAACAGAATCATAGAATCATCTAAATAGGAAAAGACCTTTAAGATCATTGAGTTCAGTGATTAACTCTACTCTACCAAGTTCACCACTAAGCCACATCCCCAAGCACCACATCTATACAGCTTTCAAAGACATCCAGGGATGGTNGAAGACAGTACTCAGTGTGTGGCCTCTCCAGTGCTGAGTGCAGAGGGATAATCAACTCCCCAGTCCTGCTCGCCACACTATTTCTGACACAAGGCAGGATACTTTTGACCTCCTCGGCCACCTGGGCATACTGCTGGCTCATCTTCAGCTGCTTCATGGTCAGCACCCTCAGGTCCCTTTCACCTGAGCAGCTTTTCAGCCACTCTTCCCCAAGCCTGTAGCATGGGGTTGCCGTGGACCACGTGCAGAACTTGGCACTTGTCCTTGTTGAAGTCATATGTTGGCCTCAGCCCATCGATCCAGTCTGTCCAGGTCCCCCTGGTTTAGAGAAAAGTAACAGAAAGAGTATTTAGAGAAGAGTAGCACAAAGCATCCCTTAGCCTATACCTTGACTATACCTGATCTTCCCAAATGGTGCAAAGTGGTAGACATAGGTTAAAACTTTGGCTTCCTGATCCCATAGCATTATACTGTCACAGATCTGCTATCATAAGGAACCTGTTGTGTGCCCATAGAATATTACAGCCTTCCTTTGGGGTCAAGCTGTGGAACCCACTCTGTAGACCTTCCCTGCAACCATGCAGCTTTGCTTATGACCATAGGATGGTTGGATGGTTGTAATCTGTCTGAATTAAGTCATTATCTAGTATATCCAGTTCTGTCATCTTAATCAGGCAAACCTTCTGTTGTGTCTTGGGTTGTTTGGTTTCTTTTTGCTTTACACAAGATTTCCAAGTTCAAGAAAGTTCCTGGTTTTACTGTTGGCTAGATGCCACAAAGGTAAATAATAAAGTAATAAAGTAATTCGTAAAAAGAGTGAGCTATAAACAGAAATTCAGCTCAAATAAATTCTCTCCATGTACTTAGAATTTTTACAACTGAGTGGCACCATAGCAAAAATCTCTAGTTAGATGGCAATTAAAAAATAAGAAATCTTGCTACAAATTAATGTTAAACACTTCTAACAAAATAACTTGAATGGAAAATACTTTGTAGAACAGGAAAGAAAAAATCAGTCTTACAAGCAAAATAATTTAATGCTTCTTTCAAATGTTCCATTATTCGTATTGAGAATTAGTGTATCAGATTAAATGAAAATTAATGGGGTGTAAATTAAATGTTTATTAAGCAGAACAGTAGATGGAGTGGAAAGGAAAAGGCTTCAGATTCAGTCACTGACTTAATGTACGCTTTGAGATATATATTGAACCTGTGTTAAGTGAGATCATCAAGCTCCTTTCACTGTTTTGAATGGTCTGGGTCTAAATTAATGGCAACAATAGGTATAATTATGCTCTGTTTTTATTGTTATATATTCAATTTAGGCTTTCAAAGTGGAAAAAAAAAAAAAAGGAAAAGTGCGTATTCCAAGCTTTAGCCTGCTGTGAGTTAAAGCATCTGGGTTCTAAATTAGTTGCTAAACAAGATTTTTAATGGGAATAGCAATTGACCTTTGGCAGTCACAGTGTTAAGAATTGCTGCTCCAGTATTAAGTTACATCTCTGTTCTCTGGGCACAGTCTTACAAGTTATATAACAGCAACCATTGCAGGATTACTCAATCCCTTTACCTAACCCTAATTGCATGCTGGACTTGTGGCTCCCATAATAGTTCTCCTCTATTGCCATGCTCAAAGAAGATGTCAGTGACACCACCAAACCCAGATCCTGCTGCCTGCACAGACCAATAATGTTCTGCTTACTAGTAACACCCACCCTAAGGGACATTATTTTGTTTTTCCTCGTCTCTTTTCCTAGCTGGCAACCAATTCCTGCCCAAAATGATCTACTCCTGGAAAAAATCTGCACAAATAATAGATGCATAAAGTACAGGTAGAGTACGTACTGTACTTCTTGGCATTTGCGTAACAAAACCTCCCAGTTAGAGAAAGAAAGAATAAGACATTCAAATGTGTGATATATGGCTATGTTTTAACTTGGGCTTTCTGGAAATCATCTACATAACAGCAGCAGATCTTAAATGTTTTTTTGTATCTCACAAAGTCTTGAATATACAGAACGTGACAGTGTCCAGAGAAACATTTTTAAACCTGTCTAGTTGTAGTTAGACAAGCAAAAGTATGGATTAAATTGTATCAGTGCTATGATTTTTCAGAGAGCAAATAGTGTGGTAGGTCCCTGTTAACATCTGCATGGTACCACCTACCACAGACTAAATCTTCACTACCTTTCAAAGATACAGGGCAGCAGTATCTCACTGTTTTTAGAATCAGGAGATTATATGACTCTTAATTACAAGTAGTAGCACTCTGAAGTCCTTGATCTGGCTCTTTTACTAGCTGATGGACAAGAAAGTATTGAAAGACAGTTTTCTCCTGAAGAAAAATAACTGTTCTTATCCAGGAAGTCTGACTTACCACTTGTAACTCTTCCATTTTGTCTTGTAAAACTTATCCCCAAGGGGAAAAAGCCATCTGCTACCAGACTGCCCAGTGCAAAGCCAGGTCACTGACAGTGAAAAGACAAGGATTCAAGGAGGAACAGACTCGTTCATCTAAAAGCAACTGCCTTTCAGTTTAAATGTGCCTTCAGGAGAAATCCAGCCCACGCCGTTTCACATCTTGTCTGCAGAGTCACCTCACTGGCATGTCAAACTGGATGAGGGATTTAGCTACTTCATGGTGTTCAGCATGTCATACGACAGATGGAGATTTCTCAGAAATCTCACTGGCATGGTTTCAGCATGGGAAATATCTGCATGAATGGCAATGGATATGTTAAGAAGTAAAAAAGTCTCCTAAGCGGTGTGCTCTAACAGATTTGGTTGCTAATGATGCAAATGGCAGAAAAGGATGCAGCGTGCTGAGAACATACTCTTACCCCTCCTGACTTGAAAAGTTAGCCTAATGCAGAAGTTCCCTCTAACTTGTGGATAGATCCCAGCAGAAAGAAAATTTGATTATGAAGATAGGCAAAGCAAGATAAAACATCCTTTGCTCACTCTTCAAAGATTTCTTTCCCAAAAGTATTTTGTCCAAAACCACATTCTTTTCCTTTTCCTCTCTTCTTAATTTTCCTCCTTCTTATTGTTTCCCCTAATTTTAATACTTCACCCTACATACATTTGGCCACCTTTACTGCTTTTTTCCTCCCTCTTGCCATTTCCTGTACAATGTGCTGTGCAAGTGGCAAGACCCAGAAGGAGCTGCTGGATGCATATTGCACAGTGTTTAACCTGTTGGGTAATTCACTTATTTCATTTTTTCCCTGTTGCTTCTGGCAGGAAGAGGTTTCTTTTTCCTACATACTCGATACATCTCTCTGCCTCTGTGTTCAGCTGATTGCACAAAGTACTCAAGATTATTATTGCCTCGCTGGGTAGTTGGAGCCAGGAGAGCACACTCTGTTCTTGTTGAAGTATAGTAGTGGTATAGAAGTATAATAGTTGTATAAAAAAGTAAAATAGAATAATTGGCTAATGACTAAGACAAATATAGCAAACTGAAGAATTAATATTGTCCCTTTCCTATGTCTCTCATAACTTTCTGGAGTGGCTGTGCAAATTATTGCTCTACTTGATCTAACACTATTGTTTGTTCACAAGTTGCCCAAGGCAGACTTCCATTCCATCAGCAAGCCCATTATTTAAAATACAAGATGCTTTCATAAGTTACACAATATATTCTTTGGAAATACATTGCTTTCAGCATTTACTATTCATAAATCTCCTCTTAGTTGGCTAAACCTTGTGATAGTACTTCAGTTGCTGCAGTGTGTAAATTACTTTTAGAAACAATGTGAAACTGCAGAAAGTCAGACAGGCTTTGATTTCCTCACAAGATGGAACCCAAGCCTTTGCATGGAAATATAGCTGTACCTTAGTAATAAGGCTTTTATTCCCTATAAAAAGTTATGGAAGTGTACCTTTTGTGGAATGGTGATAGTTGTCATCAGCAAAGGATTATATCACTTGAACCACTCCATCATAAAGGCACTAAGCTACTCAGTCAGTTGCTGAGGAAAATACGGTAAGTGGAAATGTGGATAGTAACCACAATTAGAGTAATCTCTGCAGTATAAAGACTGGGGCCATGTGCCTTGCTGCAACACAGCGGGACCTGGACCCCAGCTGGGACTTTCAGGAGCTACCAAAACACACGTAAGATATACAGGAGATGAAGAAATCTGGCTTGGTACTAATGATTGATGTTGAAATAACACCAAATGACGTCTGCCTGAGGGCTGCTAATGTAAATTGGGTGCTGCAAAAATCCCAGCACCTACAGCAGAGCAACCTGTGCTTGCTCTGCTACTGTTTTCACAATGTCCTTGCAATACAAAGCTCAGTACGTTAATGAGAGCAGGAGCTAATGGGAAAAACAGTTGAGTTGGAAGGGGAGAGGGGTTTTGAACTTAGGCTGTCTGCCATCAGTGACATTACAGTCACTCACAGGTGCTGGTGGTGACAGCCCGTGGATAAGTAGAGCAAGATACTCAGATTCTTTGTTCTCAATCAGACCAATTCCTCTTGGCTCCAAAGCAAGTTCGAGTGGAAAGTGGATAAGGTGCCTGGTATTTTGCTTAAAGCTATTAGAGATGGAAATAGCCTATCAGGTTGTTAGAGAACTCTATAACATGTCTATGAAGGTTTTATCAAAACTACACAGAAGCAAAGGAGCTACAGGCAGATACTCATCCCTGCCCAAAAGATTAATCATAACTAAATCTTCCAGAGCTTGCTTCTACTGCTGATTTCATGTCTGCTGTCTCTGACTGTGCTGCAAAAGAATTAGTAAGCCCCTGTGAGACAGTACCAGTCTCCATGTCTATATGCTGCTTCTCAGCAGCATTACTTCATATCCTAGATATCTACTGTCAACCAAAAGTACTGGCCAGCCCATGAGACAAACAGAGTAGTCAGTTGATAGCTGGTTGCAGACATCTGCCGTGCTCAGGAGCAGCATTCAGGCAGTGTTTGTATTAAAAAGCTTTTGTGGCTAGACAGTGGGACTGACTCTCTTGGAGCCTGGTTACCGTAACTGTCCCCCAAGGCAATGACGCACCGCCTGAGAGAGGAAGCAGGTTCTCTGATTTACAAACCATGCTACCCCTCTTCTCTGCCAAATAACTTGACTGTCTAATTGCACCTTAAAAAGGGGGTGATCTGTAAGACAGAAAACAACACCTTACCTATGAGGAAGTAATAATTACAGTGCATGTGGTTTTTGTCTGTCCTACTTGCACTTTATGTGTTTGGCCACTGTCCCAGGCAGGGGACTGTTCATATCACCCCATGACTGGTGCTAAAAGGCACTGTGATTCAGGGAGACAGTGGTTTTCCTAGTCCTGTGAACAAGCAAAGTGTCATGATGGCACCACCCATAAGCAGGTAGCACTACATCCTCATGACAACAGAGTATGCCTGGCCCATGGAGGGACTGACCTTCTGAGAGCTGGCATTGCCCTAACAGTACCCAAAATAAAGCATAAGAGCAAAAGAAGGGGTTTCTGCAACATGATCTAAAAGCCAGGGAACTATAGTTTAGTGACAGTCACCCTTTAAACCTCCGTCGTGAGTAACCCTTCACACTCTCAGGTTAGAGAAGAGTTAAAGTAGGTCTGTATTACTGAAGATGTCAAAAACATAACAAAAATTATCTAGCATATTTAAAATTTTTGGCCAAAATTCTGCTGCCATAAGTTCAGTTTCTGCATTTATATTTTGCAATAGTAATCCAAATTCTGTTAGTCTTGCTTATATGATTTGGATTTCCATGACAACTAGTTTTGCTTGTTCATCATTCATTGTTCAGGGGTGGTATCTATTCTTTACATTTTGGTCTCTGATCAGACTGCTGAAATCTTCTAACCAAATTAATTATTTGTGCTTAAGCACACTTTTTCAGATATAGATATAAGAGAAGAACAGACATTCTCAAACAGTGATGTGGGGAAAAAAAAATACAGGATTCTCCGTGTGAACATGGTCAAGGGAGACAATGACAGACAAACTGAATGCTGAAGTGTGGACAAATATTCTCCAACCCTGTGTTTGCAGCTCTAAGTCATCTCTTACTACAAGAAGGTCTGTCATTCCAGAACATTGTGAAAGGCTCTCAGGTCTAATCTTTCAGTATTTCTGTGCCAAACAGGTTCACATAGTTTGGACAACTTTTTGAATAAGCATCAGTCTTTTGAATACTTATCTAAGACAAACTTCGGAAAGATTTCAACTGCTTCTATTGGAACTAATTAATCCCCTGAGCTAAAGCCAGTGCAGCTGGCTTTATGCAATTTTCCAAGAAAGAGAATTATTGCATTAAAAAAAAAGAAAAAAGTATTAGCAATACAGTTTTAAGGAAAAAAGGTAGGATTTCTTACTTAATAGAGTAAGTCCCTGCTTTTGAAGCTATGGTCATAGCAAACACTATATGCTATGGGGTGAAGTATTAGAGTATTAGACCAGCAGCTGACTGCCCAAATATGAACCTGCCCTTTCAGAAACCAGAAAGGCAGGTCCAAGCTCTCACTGAGCCTTATCTAAAGTTATATAACACAGGCAAAAATAGTGGCTTCCTTCTACTTTCTCTTGCAGCCTATTCTCAGGAGAAATTACATTCTCAGTGTCAAAAAAGCCAAAGTGAGGAAAACAGCAGCTTTTTGAGAATTTCAGTGCTCCATTTACCTTTCTTCTGCTGGTGCTAATTAACTTCTAAGAATTTTACCTCAGAGCCTCTGATTGTACTTTTACTTCTCCGTTCAGTGCAGCTCCCTTATTTTTCACCTCTGTCAGAGAAACTTACCTCACTACACAAGTTCTAGAGAAGTAATTTGATGAGTCCATGAATGAAATTCAGAGCTGAGCTGCAGGTGCTTGTGTGGAGTGATCCTTCCAAAGAATAAATGTGTTTTCTTGACAGCTTCCCCACGTTTTCTTTGCTTGTAAAGCCAGGGAATGGGGGAGGTAAGGAGTGAGTCAAAACCATGTAGAGCTATTCAGAAGATATCATGTCTAATTATATAGCAGAAACTGGTTTTCATTCTGCTGTGGAAAGAGAGTCAATTCTTCCCCATATTTCTGACAAAACTCAGTTGTTTCAGTCTTTGATTTTATTTGAATTAAACCTCAGCTGAATTTTCCATCCCAAATGCTTTCAAGTCAGGCAAGGAATGGACTTTAACCCCAACATATCTGTCTAATGTATTTACCACCAGGCTGTGTTTTTCTTCTTTGGTCTTGTTTGTATGAAATGTACTGGATTAGATGATGTGACCAGTTCTAACAACATCTGCTCCCCATCACATCATTTTCTTCTTAGTTGGTGATTATTGTATCTACACGTGTTTGTGACATAAAAAACAGACTTCCAAAATCTTGTGGCCTAGGTATGCTTACAAAAAAAATCAAAACAAAACAAAACATTAAAAAATCAAATAGTATGATTCTGGTAAATCTACAAAAGAAAATCTGTTAAAAAAGAAAGATTCAGCCTTGTGAATTCCTCTTCTCTGTTGTATGCCCTTTTCTTATCTGTCATCATGAGGTACATCAATGCCTACCACATTTCATGAGATTTCATTTATCTCAAGAAAAATCCCCATAATGTTTTCATTACAGTTTGATTCAGGAAACAAAAAAATCAACTAATGTTTCTTCTATGCTTTCATGTTTTGAGCAAGAGAAGACTCACCTTGATGAAAATATTTCCTCCAAGTCATTATTGTTGGTCTCTCCATTTTTTTGTGTATCCGTCAGCTACTTCCCAGTGTCCTCAGGGTGAAAGACTGCAGACAGGGGTGCTCGGGGCTCATGTCCTGCAGCATCTCTGCTTTCCCTCTGAGGACTTTGCTATGTCTGGATTTTGTGCAAGTCCAGAAGAGAGAATTTTCTCTTTCACAGTTTTTTGCAATTAGTAAAATTCAGAGATGAGTTAAAAAAACCAACCAAACAAGGAAAGCCCCTTGGGACTATCCTGGAAACTGTATGCCCCTTGAGATTAGAAGTGTTTGGTTGTTAGTTTCTAGTAGTAACTAGGGGTTTTTTTTGTGATTTGTTTTGTTTGTTTGGGTTTTGTTGTGTGTTTGATTGTTTGTTTGTTTTGTTGCTGTTTGTTTGGGGGTTTTTGGTAGTTGTTGTTGTTGGTGGTTTGGTTTGGATTTTTTTAATCATGTACTCACTACTGCAAACAAATCTGAATTCCAAAACAAAAAGTTAAAATGTTCATGGATGATCATCTGGAGGACAAAGACATCTCTAATTCAGAATTATTAACATATCTCCTATCATGCTTTACTTACACTTGGGGTTTTTACCAGAAAACTGCTGAAAGATTGAAGTAGGTGGATAGTTTTATAAACTCTGAAAAATCTCTAAAATTCCAGATGTTTACCTCATCCCAGCTTCAAACCTTTCACCCACTTCTTCTTTTCTATGGTTTGTTTCCTGTGTGTACCTTCAAGATATGAAAAAGTGAAGGCAGGTCACAAAAGACAAACACAATTCTGGTTTTAGCAAATGCCTCTGATTGCAGGCATAGACAAAGCAGAAAGAGATTAATGAAAGTTACCCTTTCCTTGGATTCACTCCTTTGAAAAGCCATGATTTATGCAATATCCCATCTCTGCTATGAACTAATACGACATTCACATGACAGCAAAGCTCAAATTTAGCCCTTAAAAAGCTGCTTGCTGAGGTATGAGATGACGTGAGGGGAGTAAAACCTCTCTAATGCTTAAATCCTCCTGCTGCTTCAGAACAGTCAGCACCTCATTAGCCTTAGCTCTTTGTTTGATAGGAAATGTCAGCTCTCCACAGGAAATCTTCTGCACCCAGTGGCGGGAGCATCTGTCTCCATCTAGTGTTCATTCGTCTGCTTTTGTACTCGGCTGCCCCAACAAGGAAACGACAGGGAAGGGAAAGCAGGGAAAGCGTTTGCTCTCTAAAATGTCATCCTCACCCATGAGAGGTTAGAACGACGTGTTTGCTGCAGTCAGAGGTAGCAGCTGGCACATAAACCTGCTGGAGAGCTGCGGAGGCATTCAGCACTCTCACCTTCATCTCATGATAACAGTGGGAAGTGACAAAAAGGTTAGAAAAATCTTGTCTTTTTACAGTATCCTTCTGCTCACAGACAAAGTTACATTCAGGCTTTTTCTATTGTTAATGTCAAGGGAATTTCTTAGTATAAGAAGTGAAATGTTTAATTAAGGAAAAATAGAATGGAAACATTTATAGGAATACTTTCCATTGTGACTCCCAAAGTACTGAATAAGAGTTACTCAACCTGCCTTACAACATGACTGTAAAGAAGGGAAATATACTCTCTGTGAGTTCTGAAACCAAAATGGTTTTCCCCAAAACCATCCTGGATGATTTGAGGGTATTTGAAGTGGAAGGAGGGACAGACTCCCACCAAGGTAACTTCCCACTCCAGAGGCCCAGCTTTTTGGCATGCATCATTTGTAAAAAGAGAAACCTGTGTACAAAATGCAAGATAACCTTTTTTCGCTGTTAGAAGCAGAACTTGAAGGGGGTAATAGGTCATACAGTCACTTTTGGCAAGAAAATGCATCCCTTCAAAACATGTTTAGGGTCCTAGAGGGACCTTCAGGCTGCCCAGCAGGAACAGGACCCAGCCTGGAGCCACTGTTGAAGAGCGGCTGAGGCTCAGCTGAGCTCTCAGACAGAGATGACATCTTGAGAAACCCAGAATGGACATAACTAAATTCTTAGTTTTACATTAAGAGGTAGAAGAAAGATCGTGAAAGCTTGATATGCAGCAGAGTATATTAAGAGCCCTTGTTGGATCTATGGTCTTAGTCTTTGTGAAGTCTCTATTAATCCTATAAATGCTGAGTAATCACTGGCTGGAGGCTATTAAACCCTAACACTCGTTTCTTAGCAATTCTGTATTTCAGTAAATGGAACCAACTCCAAAATGTCAGAGGATCATCTGAACGTCAATGGGATGGACTCAAATGATTTTGGTGAAAGTCATGAGAGGCAAGCAATGCAGTCATGGAGCTCCAACATGCAGTTAGTATTGGTACCAGCTTCCAGTAGCTTAATATTGTCTCTAGGTAAAATAGATTTACAGCAGCTGCTAACATGTTCAGACATTTCAGCTCTCACATCTCGTGTCTGTCTGTCTTCTCAAAACATGTTAACCTACTGACATGCAGAGGATGATGAGGGTTGTAAAAGTTTGAGGGATCCAGGCTGCCACTCATGGTGCAGATCAGAGCAGATGGAAGCACAGACCTCAATAGGAAGAAGGAATTTAAGACAACCAGAATGTCTGACCTGTGGGAACCTATCTGACCTTCGTGGAGTTGGTGAAGTGCTGGAGTATGGAGAAGTGGTGCACAAGATGCTCCTGGAACAGGTGTGGGAGTGTAAGGAACTTCAAGACCAGCTTAGAAGCTGTGAGACTCCAGGACTCCAGGAAACAACACTATTTCACATTCCTTGGTTTATTTGAGAACTTGCTCTCTTTTGTTCATACTCTCTTCTCTAATGCTTGACAGTTTCTCCCTTATTCTGGGGACTCATCTAAATTCTGAGGACTCATCAAATAGGACTCAACTAATCTCCACCACTGAGTTCTTGCTGACCTCCAGTTAATGAGAACAAGACAAAGACCACCCATGATCTGACTCATGCAAATACTGCAAGCACTGCTGATGTTGAAAATGTCAGTAAGTGAAAATAGGTTAAAGCTGTCTGTAGAAAGAGAGGCACTCGGCTAGCAATATTCAGCATATGGCATTTCATGTAAATCTTTTTATATTCCACTCCTCCAGTCTGTTTACCTTGCTGTTCCTCTGGAAAAAAAAAAAAATTAAAAAAATTAAAAAGACTTTGCATTTAGATTTTAAACCAGATTTGCTGGAACATTTTCACCTTGGTGAGGAACTCTTCTAGTTGGTGTTATATATGTATAATTTCCCCTGGGTGTTAGGAGTAAACAAGAATAAGTTTTTCAGTGTGAAACAGCTGAGTTTAAACTTTATAGTAAAACCAGATGAGTTTTTCATACTTCTGAATTTCACAATGACAGTTTCACATGGTACCAATCATTAACGGGCACACTGCAAAAGAACTTCAGTTTTGGTCAAGCATCCAAGCTTTTGGATGCATTAATAAGCCTCCTGGTTTGGAAATAGGCAAACATTTTCATCAGATGTGGATTTCCTGATCCTATTCCAGGGATCCTCTGTCTCAGACAGCTGAGAAAAGGTGTGAAAAGTGTCACCAGAGTGCTTTAATATTCCTGTAACTGTTTGACAACAGACAGATAGATGTAATATATGTTGTATTTTGTCATCATTATTATTAATACTATAACTGGTATTAACTGTGTGTTTATATACATCTTCCAAACTTTAAACTCCTTGAGCTCTGGAGTAATTCTTCTTTTTGATGAACTACGTTCCCCCTTTCTAAGCAATAATAATAGTTCTCTTGACTAGATAACAACATACTTGTGGGTATATGCACCATTTAAAGTGAATATTGTGCTCAGGAATAGCGGTAGGTATTAAGTTCTTTATAAATTCCCATAATAGTAAAAGTCCTTGCAGTAGCAATGCTTTCTCTTGCTACCAATGTACCTCCAGTCTGTTCTTGTGGAAACAACCTTAGCTATGAGAAGACAGTCCAACTTCTGTGACAATTCAACTCTCAGCTTCTTTGCTGAAGCTGTCAAGAATGTTGTTCTAGAGGAAGAGATGCCTGATGTGGTTTTGGATGTGAATAATGCTAACAACAAAAATGGTAACAGCAGTAGCCATCAGTTTTGAGAGGTTTGGGTACTAAGAATCTCATAATGCCTCTTCCTTCAATTGCAGCTACATTCACTAACTCAACATTGTGTCAATTTATGCAGACCATTTTCAGACAGCTGCTGTTTTGTATAAAATGAAGCTGCAATTGCTTGAGTAGGAATGGTGCTCTGTAACTGCCATGGGTTACCTAGGATTTTAGGACTTCAGTAGCAAAATGACAAATTACAAACCTCTCCCCAGATCCAAAATTTCTCTTAATTAGTAACAATGCTATAAATAAGTAATCCGTTTAGTACTTAAGTATTTCACATATAGCTTTTACTACTTTCATAGTAACTCTTCTGCTCTGTAATGCAGGCATGAGACTCTGAATAAGCTTATGTGTGATATAAGAAGGCAGACTGGTTCAAGAGAAGCTCATGAAATAATGCCTGGAAAGGACAATGGTCTGTGGGAATTCCGTTCAAATCTATGAGAATTGCTAGGATCGCTTTTCCCAGACTAATGAGCCCTGGGCAGCAACAGCTTGAAATGTTGAAATCAAGAGCATTTTTGAGGGAGTACATTTTAGAAGAATGTCTTGAAACTGCATTTTGTAACTGTGGAGAATAAAGTGGAAGACTTTGTGTGTGGGTTGAGACTGTTAGAAGTAGGGTGCATTTCACCTAGGTTCAGCCACCTTCAAGGAAGATATTTCATCTAAACTGGTCATTTATGTTTCCTCTATCATCAAGGGAGAGACATAAGTCTATATTTAGCCTGTATGAAAGACTTTTTGATGACACCTATCCTAGGATATGACACATTATCCTTGTCAGTGTCAATCATTCTCCACTCAGTAGCACCTAGACATCTAGATTAGACAGGATACTTAAAAGATAAATATCCTGACTAAAGTTAGGAAGTCTCAATCTCTTAGGAGAGGATACTGAGTATTCTCTCAAGACCCTCTGCACAGACTCTAGTTTTATTTCTGCCTGTATTAAATCATATGGCTTTGGATGATGAAAGTTATTCTTTCAAGCTGTGGCCCTGAATGTTATTATCTAAAAGTACAGACTTGTGTCTTGCTGATATTTAGCCCTGGTCCCTGGGAGGGGCTGAGGATGTGAGCTGGAAAACCAGCAGACTGTATTTAGTAAAATAAGTCTGTGATGTCTTCCGTTCCCTTGAGACACTGCCTGCCTCCTTCTCATGAGACCACAGGTCTTTAGTCACCTGCACAATACTCCTATGGGATGAACCCCTCAAAATATCACTTCTTGTCAGTGCTGGAAGTCCCATCATTAGCACTGTAGTTAGCTGCATATGATTTTTTTGAGTTCAATTTCATTGTCACTGTGTGCCTTCTTCCATACCTTAATTGTAGATCTTCCTCTCAATTTCAATTGCACATGCTAATTACCTGGGACATACATGGATTTATCCAAGGCATCTGAATAAAACGGACACAGAAGTTGAGTCCTACAGTCTAGGTAGGCATAGTGGTGGCCACAGAAAAGACATTATTTTGAGCATGGAAGGGGAAATAACAAGGAACATTTTACATGGTGTTTTCTATCTTCAGTAGATATTTTTTTTGAGAGACTTGTATCTTCATTCTTCAGATGGATAGGCCATTCTGTTATAATTACCTTTGGCACTAACCCAAACCACTGTCCTTTGCAAACTCTGCTATAGCTTCAGACCAGGAGCAGACTACCTTAGCCAACTTTGGGAGGTGATGAAGAAAACTACATCTTTGTCCAAGGACTCCCTTCCCCCAGGTATAAAGGACTTGCCTGATCCAGAAAGAGGGATTCATCTCTGTAGTTTTGTAGTTGGTACACAGAAATAACCATCCCATGGGGTCTCATTCTACACAGGTATCTGGCACAAGAAAAATTACTTTTGAAGGTGTCTATTTGTGCTGAGGTGATGAGCTTATGTTGAGATGAAATAACTTAGATGAGATGATATGGCTAGCAAAACTGGGAATCAAACTCAGATTTCCCAAGCCTTGACCAAGTGGTGATATCAAAAAAAATCCTTTTTGGTGGACTGGTATTTAGATTTAGAAGAGCTGATCCTTATCTAATTGGCTGTGTTTATTTCAGCAGTCAAGGCATTGAACAGATTTTTGGAATTATTATTTCCAATATATCATGCATAACTGATTTGTCAGTCCCTTGGAATTCAATATCAACAAAAATAATTTGTTAAGTAAAACCAAAATGAAAAAATATCAGTGTCAATCATCTGACAAATAAAAAGGGTAAATGGAATTCATGATAAGTCAAATTCAGTATTTCAGATGTTTTGCAGAGGAAAAAATACTCCATGTTTAAGCATTTGAATACTTTTAAGACTTGTTTAGCTTCTCAATGAGTGTATTTTTTTAAAGAAACTTTCTTAGGAAGCATATTTTTCTTCCGTAGTCGAAATAAATTGGCAAAAGAAAGGTGACTGCACGAAACAGAGCTGCAGTATCAAGTCAACATTATTTTAAAGAGGGGAAGGTAAATCAACTCTAGCATATTGAAACTCGAGAAACTCGTAAAATAGCTCTCTCTAAAAAATTAAATTAGAAACTAACATGCATATGTATGACAACTTTCACACTCATATTCAGGTGAACGCTGCAGTTCAGTGATGATTATTTGATTGCCATAATAGAAACTTAGAACTCACCACATACTGCGGCAGGGAGTTTCCCAAACAAGTCTGTCATGTAGACTTGTCAACACTTTATTCAGATTATAGCAGGTGGCTAAGAGTAAGAGAAGGGAGGAAGACTACAAAGATGCTAAAAACCCCCAAAGATAGGAGTAAAGCTAACAAATTTCACTTAGATTTTTCACTTCAGAATAATTCAATTTAGTGATGAGAATACACCAAAAACATTATAGGACCTATCTGGAGCTCTGCCTGAGCCCTTAGGGCACCTCTGTGTGTTCCAGTAGCAACAACAAGATGCCACTGCTCTCTTTCATTCCCTTTCTCACCATGAGGATCTGACCAGAGATGCTCTTTTCCCTTATGCAGAAGTAGTACAAAACCCTATCACCGAAGGCTGAGAGCTACCAAATACCATGGTAGCTTGCAAAATATCCCTGGCTCTTGGGCCAGGCTCCATCTGTGAGATGTAAAATAATAGCTCCAAGGCTGACTAAGGGACAGGGAAAGGCAAAGTTACCTTGTAACAAATCTGGATCTGCCTTACAAGGATTCACTTGGAAAACAAGCAGCAGCAGAACAGTTGCCAATTTTCCTCTTAATTTTTTTTTACCCTTGAAATAAATTCATCATCTTTGGGACTGGGAGAGCAAGTATGAGTATGATCATCTTTCCAAAAAAGTGCAAAGAGCATATGGAGGAGTGTTTTGACAGGGCATTACCTATCCTTCTTACAAACTGGAAAAGAAGACTGCATGTAATTATCTGAATGGTGTCACACTTAGGAGAACTTCTGGCATCTTTTCACTCAAAATGTTTGCTGCAGCCCAACCTCCATCAATGACCAGAAAACATTTTGTGATGCCAACAGATTGTCTGTAGGGAGTTTTTAAAGTAAAATATAATTGATGTATAAAAACAAAACAAACCAAAACAACCCTTTAATCAGTTTCTCATGCCAAAGATTATCAGTGATCTTGACGTGTGCAAGATAATCAGTCATAATCAAATCCTAGCCAAAGTAGTACCTCAGATGATGTTAACTGTATTCCTATTAGACTAAATAATTTGATTTACCCATTAAATGCTAATGGAGGAAGCAGAAACTTGTTCAGGATACTGGATGTTTACCTTAAGCAGCCTAATGAAAAGGATGGAAATAACAGAGTGGTGGAGTACACACAGTTTCAGGCTGGAAATGTCCATAGGTGTTGAACTGCTTGCTGTATTGTATTGCCTCTCCCACAGAGTCTGGCTGATTCTCTTCTTTTGAGTTTAAAGACTTCAGAATGTAACTGAAAATGATACCATCTCTACCAGACATTCAAACTATCCTTCCAGGATTTATTTGTGAATTATGGAAATGCCTACATCATTCTTGTAGTAATTCATTAAATTCTAAAGGCTTTTCCCTAAAAAGGTGCAGATTCCCTGGTGTTTCTCGGCTTTTCCACTGTCCTGAGATTTAGATTGTCTGGGAGCACGTGCAGTTCAGCATTACTTCAACCTAAAAGATTTAATGTCTCTTTTTTGGTTTGCAAATATGTCTTTCCTGAAACATCCATCACTCTGAGGCCTCCCAGTGTCTAGGACATATTTTTGCTGATGTTCTCAGATCTTACAGATCTCCTCACCTCAGTCTGGAACACTTCATTCTCCATTTCTCCCTATATTCTACTTCTTGCTCCTTCTGCTTTTCCTACCTTTTCTGCACTGTTTTATTAATGCTACTTGCCCAGGAATTATGAAAAAGTACTTTTTTGTTTTTTTGAAGTAGATTTTTTAGTTTTTTTAAGAAGGAAGAGAAAATGACAAAATACTTTTAATAGTTAGTGTAGACAGGGGAGTTGCAATCACTGCAAATGCACATTTTTCAACATTTGAGGCTTACACACTTTAACATAGAAGTTCATGATGATAAAACTGCTCACCATACACAATTGTTGTACCTGGTTTTAAATTAGCATTTCTCCCTCCTTCTGTTCAGTAGGACCCCACTTAAAATGGACACAGATTACCAAAGAAGGGAAGTTTCAATGCTTGTTCTTCTCCTACACAGGTGGGCTTTAGACCAGTGCATATGACTGAGACATCTTCATCCTGTTGGAGCTGAAACAGAATATAAATAATGTCAAGACAACATGTAGTCTCAGAAAGGTACTTTTGCCAAGGGCATGTGAACTTACTAAACACTTAGGGGAACATCTGAGTATCTCAGGTTCCTTTAATGAGAGAAGTTCACTACCAAACCCTTTCTTTTTTAATAGCTTAAAAATGCCTATAAACTAGATGAAGATTATACAAAAGCAAAGATGAAACTGACACTGCACAGAGTGCTAAACTTGTTTCTAAATGCTGCCTTTCCATGTTTTAGCCCAAATCCAAACAATAGGGCCACCATGCATGCCCCCTCTATTGTGGGGTGCTGGCAAGAAATACCACCTGCTTCATAGGATTACTGGGTAACAAATAACAATCCCTTATTTTGATCAGCTTCACAAAAGGAAAGACCCATTGCTCTGGTCAGATGTGAACATCTGTTGTTAAGGAGAAACTATTTCATCATTTCTTCTAGTCTATCAACAGTACATTAGTTCTGTATTTCTCTGAGGTTGAAGAAAATTCATATTTTCTATATGCTTGAAAAGCTGGAAGAAATATCAGTATCTCAGTTTGTGAAAATTAAGGCAGCAATGTCATCTTGCCTCTTACTACTGCATTTCTTGTATCAGAACTAGGAGAGAACATAGGGAGACTTTATGAGTCAGACCAAAGGTTCATAAAGCCAGTGTCCTTCTTCAGCAGTGGTCAATGAAGATAAATAGAGGAAATTATAAAAAGAAGAGGAAGAAAACAGAGGCATTTTCCCACAAAAATCTGGCGCCCTGTGACAATCTGTGGTCTGGTAACTCTTGAATCAAAAATGTTATCTTTGCATTTATATCATTCCTCAATGGATTTTTCTCCCAGATGAATGCAGAAAACATCTGATTTGGGAATGGAAAAATTTTGTTCAATGTAGTACCCTACCTGTCTCAAAAATAGTTTGTGAAATTAAGACCTCCATGCTACTACCTATGGTAGCAATTACGCTGTGTGTCATGACAAGGACGATTCTAAGCTTTGGCTAACAAAATTGAGAACACTTTTTCTCAGCTTGCTTTTGTGAACTTCACTTTTTTCTTAGTTATTTTAGATTCAATTTCAAGCATAAGAGAAGAGGGATCGGCAGAAAATTATTTGTAATACATATCCCTTGTCTGCAAAAAAAAAGTCTCAGTAGAGTCATCATTTGGAAGCATAGTTGGTCTCAGTTTTGCTCTTGAAACATGGTTCAAGTTTGGTTGCCAAGTCATTCTTTACTTTCATACATTGTACTGATTCTGTAGCCAGGTAAAGGTCTTCTGAGTGCTGCTTTCTGTTAGTGGCGTTGTGCCAGTGTGCAACAACGTCATACAGGTGAGTAGAGCTTAGCACAGCTCATTCTGTCTCATCAAGCAACTCTTGTCCCTTTGATGATTTACAGCAGTAATTACCTGCAAAACCTCAAGGCTCTCATGTTAAAACTTCTCTTTTTTTTTCTGGCAAGTTTACAAAGTCTTTGTGGACCATAAGAAGTGGTGACAGTGCAAATGGGCCAATAGTCTTCTGTGCAAACATAGAATACGCAAGATTTTCTTGGCTTACTTTGTTATTTAGGGTTGTTTGTTTGTTTGTTTGGTGTTTGTTTGTTTGTTTGGCTGTTTTTTTGGTGTGGGTTTTGTGTTTATTGTTTGGTTTGGTTGTTTTTTTTCTTTTGTGTTGCATGAACCTAGCCATTTCAAGCAGAGAAATGGAAATGCACAGCAGGGGAATAATGTCAGTCCTAAATTGACACCATCTCCACTAAGCTATATGTTGCAACTGCCACAGCATATGATGCTTTTTATCCACATAGATCAAAAAAATCTTCAGTTCCCTGCTCAGCCCTTCACCACCAAATGCATTAAGATGTAGTGAAACGCCAGCATGGTTTTAAGATCTCCAGACCTTAGAAAAGAAAGTCCCTGTCTATCTGTGAATATTTCTTCTTGATAAAACAATTTTTCTTTGTCACTGAAATGTCACTGATGTGCTACAAGAAAGAGACTGAATTACCATATGAACTAAGGATCTTGTTGGTGAGTTATCATTAGATCTTTAGTCTTTCCTCTCCAGCTGTTTACTCTCCTACCAGCCAATCTACTACAGATGGTGTTATCCATAGGTCAGTTTAGTGGTCTGTGGATCTAGTAAGCAATGGGATTGTACACACAAGTAAAAGGGAAATGAAAAAAAAAAACAAAACAAAACAAAACCACAAGAATCCCATCATTTTGCTCTGTGTGTGCACGCATAACTTTAGGAAAAGTCAGTATATGCTGTCTGAGTCATCATGGAGAGCACGAGTCATGAGTTCTTGAGTCACCCACCAAGGAAATAGGATATCATAATTATCTCAGTTACTTCATCCCTTTCTTCTGCTACCACATACTACTCTAACTGCCTTCTCTCAGAGTTTCGCAGCTCCACTATGAGGACAGCAGCTGCTGTCCAAAAAGTTAAGAAGGGCTTACTGTTTGTATTTTGGATCTTTATTTTCGTCTCCAACTTGTTATTATAGGACGTGATATTTTGTAGACTTCATCTCTAAAGTGAACCTGACAAATGCCTTTCCTGTCAGTATATCAGAAGGGGCTTTTGTGCTGTATTTTACACTCATGTGAAATTTTCCAAGTTAGGATGGACTGTGTTTTTTCATTCAGGAACAAAATTGGAAGAGGGAAAACTAGGAGAAGAATTAAAAATAAATCCTTTAAGAATGTTTGTTCTACAGAGATCAATCAACCTCAGACTGAAGAAAATGAAGAGAAAGTTTGATTGTCCCTTTGTGAACTAAGATGAAGTTTTCAAAAGGATCTTTGCAGACTGAGTCAAGATGCTCATCCTCTTTATTCAGTTGCTGGATAGAGACAGATGCATTCAAGGGTATTTAGAGGACCCACACAGTCTCCTTTCAGTGCTTCCCACCATTTCTGGTTCAGGAACTGCTTCCAGAGGGTATCTACCTTCTCCAGAAGAAAATCATAGGTGCTTCTCACCACCCAGCATCCATCTGCCTGGTTATGTCTGCTGCAAGCTAATGGAGCAGTGTCCTGGTTTTGACACGCTGTCAAATCTCACTTCAGTGGTGCCCAACAATCAATCAAGAAATTTCAAACCCACCGAAACAGGCCAAATTAGGTATTAAGTATTTCTGAAAACCCAAGGAAAAGTTGGGTCACATAACACCTTCGGAAATCTAGCTGCTGGTGTGCCAGTGCTGGTGGTGGTGACATGCAATCTCGGGTGAGATTTTTCCAGCAGCTCTTCAGGATCAGACACTTCCTACACTTTGTCAAGTCTGGCTTTTAGGCATTCCTAAAATGCAGGGGGATCATGCAAAAATCTGTGCAATGAGGAACTTGCCATGTGGTGAATGGAACTCAAACTAGGTCCCTCCCTAAACAAAAACAGATGGAAAAACACAGACAGACCACATCAGTGCTCTGTGACCTACATCAAACCTCCCTCCAAAACATCTTCTAAACCATTGAAGAACCACATCAGAATAAACTTCCTATTGCTGAGATCTGTCAGACCAACAGCTTACAAGCACTGGGGCATGACCCAAAAGTGGGTCACCAGAGGACACCCACAGGGTTTCATCCCACCAACTGAAAGGGCAGTAAATCCCTGTGGTTCCTAAAACCAAGCTAGATTTTTAAGCCCAGTGAGGAGGTACAATTCTCTCCCTCATCCACAACTTCCCTTCCTGCTCCAGCTGCCCTTGCCCTGGATTCCATCTTCATTTGCCCAGTGCAAGGTAGATGACCTCCTCTTCAGTTGCCCTCTCACCTTCCCATTGTTCCTGACCAGCAATAACAAAATGCCCATATGATTCTGTGATACTATGTCAAAGTAATGTCTAGGTACTGAAGAGCACAGAAATAGTCCTACTGCATCCCTATGGTGTCTTATTTTGTCATAGAAGCCACCTCTGGGGCTCCTCACCTTGCAAAACTCAGGCATAGAAGTTTTCCAGGGTTTAAATTCGCATTCAAGCCTACAAAGCCAAATCCATTGCATGATTACGTTTCCCCACATTAATGGTCAGCTCCTCATGAAGCCGAACAATGTTTATATTTGATATGACATTTATAATGCTTCTATTTTTGTTAAATAGAAGGAAGATGATAGCAAGTGTAGCCGCTCACTTATAGCAAGAGCCAAGGCTTTCTAGCCACCCCTGAAAGTATAAATAAACAATTTAATGGAAAAACTAAGAAAGCTGCTAGGCAACCAATCAGACCTGCACTAGAGAAGCCTTTTAGTATTTTAACAAATAGAGAGGACATTTCTCTAATTGATAATGGAGTATCATGACAGCTACATATGGGGTCTGTCAATGGAAGAGATGGAAAATTTGTCTTCCAGTCTTTTCTGCACAGGAACAAATCAAAATATAGCCATTTATTCTGGAGTTATTACAGTAAGAACAAGAAAAATGAAAATCAACAACAATAGTAAGAACATTTACTTGACTGGAGCATTGTGCCCCTGTGGTAAGTGCAATGCAAACAATGAGTGAAAGGAGTGTTCCTGCTTCTGTTTATCATCTAGGGAAAATCACAGACAATAGCACATGAGGAAACAAGAAGCCAACGTTTGAAGCATAGGTTTGAACACACCAGCCATTATTATGCATGTCTCTGAATATCATGGCAGAAATACCAAGGCAAATCCTGATAGATGGCATGCATTAGGAATGCTGGCAGCCTATTATATCCCAGCAGGGCAGGGATGAGTAATAGTATGTGTCTTATAAGCACATATAAAAGTGAGAACTGCATTAATAATGTTACATTAATACTCTTCTCTACTAAAGAGCTTTAGATTCTAGTCTCATGCATTTTATAGGGTTTATGGTGTTAACTGACTGTGACATCCTTCAGCAGCTGAAGCACAGATAATGTTATCTTACAGATAACAAGCACGCATGTGCATAATCCATTTAAGTTCTTTCCTGATTTATATCCCAAAAGTAAATGTGTTTAATAATTAGGCACTAGTTCCATTGCGCTTAACTCGAAATCCATACTTCTCTTATCAGCAGTTAATAAAAGCTTTTCCAAATAAAAATATGGAAAGGGTTTTAAAACCCTGCCTTAAAGGAATTCTTATGCATATATTTTGCAAGACTAAACTCCTCTGTTTCACTACTGAGCTCTGGATGCCTACATTGACACCATATAACTGTGGTTCAAACTCCCCGTGTCCCTTGTCTGACATCTCACATGCTATGTACACATGCTTGATGTGGTTTTTCTGGTCTTCACAAAATATTCATAAGGTCTTGATCTGTTTTCTTGTATCAGTGATATCGTTTGCCTGAAATTTATATAAGACTTTTAATTTGTTTTCTTTCAGGGAGGGACCTGTTTTGAGTTCCTGTTGGTTGAATGAGTAAATATTCATCATTGCTGGGAACAGCTCATGATTTCCTGGGATACTAAGAGAGGGAAGAGCAAATCTAAGTTTTGAAAACATTCTGTCTTGGAGAATGACTTGAAAAAACATGTGATGTTTAGATTATTTTATCTGAAAGGCTAGTGCTTTCGCAGAAGAGCTTTAAAGCTGTGCAGAAACATAGTGGAACATGCAACTCAGTGCAGTACAGATCTGTATGGTACCAACTTGCCACAGGGCAGACTGATGGATTGGCAATCTGCCAGGTGCACCACCATCTTCCTGACATGGGGAGCATAAATGAAAAAGTAAATAAAATAAAATAAAATTTTAAAAATCCCAAAACCAACCAAACAAAACCATAAACAAACAAACAACAAGCAAAGAAGCCATATTATCACTGTTTGGTAAACTGACTGCTGATCTGCCATTTAAAGAATTCTTGCTTTTTGGGGTGGGGGAAATCAAACTTTTGCTACATCATCTTATTCCCTAGAGCAGAGAACAGGGGAAAAAAACACCCTCCTATATTTTCTACACATTTTTACTAGGTACTGGAGAATATTCCTGCAGTGTCTTTTAGCTGCCCCTTAAAAACTATTCATCTTCTCAGTGTAACCACTGCAGATTAATCTGAGCTGGTTTAAAGCAAAACTATTGTTACACTATGCTCAGTTGAGCAGATTTTCCCCTAAGCACATTGATACTATTTATTTATCTTCAGTACTCAGCTCTGGTTATGTTTGAAGTGAAGTATCTGGAAAGCAGGATTTAAGGCATTGAAGATTTACCATGGTGGATTTAAACCCTAGATTATGGCAGAACTACTATGCTGTACTGCACTGTGCCACACCACACCATGCCATGCCACTATGCTAATCTTCTTCCACTCCCCATGCCAGGCATCATGCTAAAAAGTATCTCTGAGTTTGGTTAAAATTGAGATGTCCATTGTGCCTCTTAGAAACTGGATATAAATTAACCACAGATGCTGATCTATTTTATACAAGGCATCTGGCTCACCTTTCTTTGGTCTCAGTGTCAACTTTCATAACCCACCTTCTCTTGAACCTGTGCAGCATAATACAGAACTAAGAACCAAAGTTAGTCACGTAAGTATGATATACTCAGTGTAGTTTTAAAGCTCTTTGGTACAAATCCAGCATGGGTTGTTGAAAACCACGATAGAAGGCTGTTAGTTACTATATTCCAGCTGTTGTCATAAAATAAATCACGCTGCTTTGAGTAAATGCTAATAAAATATCACATTCCTTCCTTTAGTAATAAATTAAGCAGTGTTGTGAAAATATTACAGAATTAATAATATTTGGGAGGATCTGTTTTTTTCATAAAGCAGCTGGACCTGCAAGTTTTGCATTTTACAGCACCATCTTGACATGTTTTGAAGTAGACCACAGTGGTTAACACCCAGCTGGCCATTTTCATCCTTGCCCAGCTCTTGCCGCAGAAGGTTACCGGATGAATAATTTCAAAAAGGAGAGAAATAGAAAGTATGGAGGTAATACAGTTGGTAGAAGTAGTAATAAATAGCTCGGAGATCAGAGAGCTAATGCATTTTCATAGAAGGAGGCTTCCTCCATATTTTTTGGATATTCACTCTATCTTTTGTGCTGATCCAGTGCTGTGGTATTAACTATTCCAAATGCATAAAAATGTGGCTTCTCTTTGAAGGTGTGGTGCAGCTTTAAGAGGAAAAGGAAATGGTTTATAGAGCTTTTGTAAGACTTACTGAAGGATCTGTAAAATTAGTTGTTTTTAAGATTAATTAATACTTATATTTGCAACTACAAAACATAAACAGACTGGGGTCTACTGCAGAGGAAACCCTCACTGGAATATTAGGCTAGGCATAACACCGATCTTCTGCTCTAGGTGTAGAGGTTAGGATAGGAAACAGATTAAGCAAAGATCTGTTAATTCAAAACTCATCTTCCTAAAAAAAACCCACAAGGTATCAGTCCAAATTGAAATTGATGTCCAGTGACTTCAATAATTAGATCATAGTCTCATAATACAAGGCACATCATATAGTAAACTGAGTTGGGGCCAAGAATCATGAACAGAGATCTCATTAACTGAGATTCTGCAAGTTTCTAAATTTTACTAAATCATTTTAATGTCACCTTTCACCACTAAGTGGCAAAAATAATACAGTGAAAGCACTCTGTATTTGCAGTACTAGACATACCTAGCATACTCCCTATGCCTCCACAGAGCTTATAAAAATACTAGCAAATATTTGTAAATCAGACCAAATTAATTTATTCTTAATCCCTTCCAAGTTTTTTTCAATAATAATACTGGTGCTTTTCCTGGAAATTTTCTATCACACATGGAGCATAATTATTTATAAAGCTATAGGAATGTATGCAAACATGCTTTGCAAATGTGTAGAAAGTTTCAGCAAGGTTATAATTTAATTTGGACTAAAAGGAACAAATTCCAATCCTGCAAAATACTTAAGCTAACACATTATTTTATGCAACAAACAATTTTTGGTGTGCCACAATGCTTCAGTGAACGATAGTTTAAGAATTTGGGAGCAATGGGCTTATGGAGTTCAAAACATAATCATAGTGGAAAGTCTGTGGCTATGTCAAAAAACTTTTCAAATTGCTTATCTCCATCTGCTGCCCACATTTGCTTTGCTGGCACACTTCTAATCTGATCCTTGTAAAAATGGATCCAACAAGGAGAAATTTCACACAGAGATGAAGAATGTTTTTTACAGGATGGAGGACTATGGAATTTGACTGAAAAAGGAGTATATCATTCCAGTGTTAATAAGCAAAGTGAGTGTAAATTAATGTAAATACAGTCCAAGTTACAAAAGTTTATAATTTCTGTCTCTGGAAGCTGCATGAAAAATGAGCAGTAGACTGAATTATGATCTTCCTCAGCATAGACCACCTGGTGATATTCTGATACTTTCTGCCTTATATCCTTTTCTCCTTTTCACTGTCTCATTCTTTCCTAAATATCTAAGGAATAAAAAAAAAAATACCAGTCTGGGAGACAAAATAAAAGTTGTGCAGGGGCAGATAACCAAGGTAAACTTGGATTCCTAAAATGATGAAGACAGACTCAGTGTCAGTTCTGAGTTCTGTGGTCCTTCATCTACTTGTCAGAGCTGACTGTGAGGGAGTCATGCTTGCCTTTGTCACTTTAAGCAGGTGACATTTACTTCACAACATATATTGCTGTTAAGGACATTATAGTGCTGCAGGGGGATTTCCACCTGTACAGGGCTTGCAAGTATTAAACTTTGTGGTAACTCAATTCTGCAGATGCTTTGCAGCTTAATCTGACTGTTCTGTTGGATCATTGTAAACCTCCATCTGTTCAGCCAGTTAGCCAACCAGCCACTCCTCTGTACCTCAGTTTCATCCCTCTGGCTTCCAGCACCCATCTGGGATTCCTTGGCTAGAAGCATGGTGCCACTGTTCACATCTCTAGATGAAGGAAGGAGGTGGCTCTAAAAAGTGACTCAGGCCACCTGGAAACCATCTTCTGGATAAAGCTACTAGTTATGCAAATGTATGTCAAATTCAGTCTGCTTTTTATCACAACAATTTATGAAGCCATGTTTTTTATTTAGGGATGCTATTCTGGCCTATCAGACATTCCCATGTTCTAGAAGCTGTGCTATGCTTCAGGGAGAAGTGACATTAGTGATGACTACCTTAGACTTAAGGCCAGCATTAGCAATGACACAAATCGCGCTCCACTACCTGCCCAAAGATTATCTGATTTTTTAGTCTGGGAATAAGATCATACTAGACTGCCTGCAGAATGTAATTTTGTTTTAAGTGTGTCATTCACTCTTACATAGACTTTCTTTTGCCAGAGGCCAACAATGTCACATCCTCTTTATGGCAGAGGAGCAAATGGAGTTCAGTCACTGTTTCCTTCCTCTGAGGTGACGCAGACCTCTGAAGGTAATTTTAAGCATTTCCTTTATTTCCAGGCAACTGAACTTGAACTAAAATAGAAGGTAGAAATCTATCTGGAAAAAAATGAGTAAATTTTACCTTTGTCAGAATTTCCTTGCTAATGAGCAGTATAGGAAGCCACTATGTATGGAAGACCTACAGAAATCAGGAATATTTTTCAGTTCTTTTCAAAGCTGGCATCTCCTCAATGACATCAGGAGAAGGGATGAATTCTCCTCAGGAGTGTATGCTGGTGGATGATATTTTGTGCTCAGTGTTTCAGGTGGTAAATGATCTGTGATGATCCAGAGAACTTATTCCAGGACCCTCCTGACACCTCCACTACATTTAGAACTTTTCTGCCAGAGCCTGTGACCGCAGTTGTATTCCACAAACACTCCGAGCAACTCTAGACCAGCTCTGCCAGGAAATTTATGATGTGCCTTATAGGAAATAAATCTTTTCATGTTTAGAGCAGTCTACTTCAGTTGTCAAAATCAGAAGAGGCTGGAAATCCAAAGGAACACCACACCCACAAAGAATTGTCGTTTTCATTAACTGAAACTGTGAAAATGCTGAGTTAAGTAACAATCAGGGATTTATCCTCTGTATCAAAGAGAGCAGATTTCAGGTATTCTGCCAACTGTCTGCTCTTTTTGAAGCCATACTCACTGCTTTTAACTGGTACACTGTGGGCAACTGTACCACCATCTGTCTGCACCGTGGGCGGAGCAGGGAGGGCAGGCACAGACTGATGGATCAAGGCTAAGTCAGAAATTAATCTCCCCCTGGCACACTGAGATAAGTACCTAAGGAAACTGTAGCTGAGAAGGTGCAAAGGTATCTGAGAGGTCTAACTCCTCTTGACACCCAGGTTTAGAGAAGAGAAAAATGCCTGTGGTTGAATACATTCTCTATCTGTATTTCATCTTATGTCAAACAGAACCTCTTCTTTCCTCCCTGTTCAAAGGCCACCTTTCTGCTTACAGCACATCAGGCTCACTTGTCAGTACTGCCAGAAAAATTTCACCACAAAGTGTCTGTATTATCAGCATGGCAGCATATACCAAAAAAAAAGCATTTTTGTATTTTTAAATTGTCTTTTCTTCTTTGCAATGAATTGACTTTTATGTATGTAAATTATGTATATAATTATAAGAACTCAAATACAGTTACACATTTCAAACTAATTTCCTTGAAATCAGTACAGCCACTATGACTAGCAAAAGAAAAATCTTCCCTTGTCACCCTCCTCTGGACCTGCTCCAGCACCTCCATATCCTTCTGGGAGTGAGGGGCCCAGAATTGCACCCAGTACTGGAGGTGATGCCTCACCAGTGCCCCAGTGCAGGGGCAGAATTACATCCCTAGACCTACTGGCCACTCTATTCCTGATACAAGCAAAGATGTTGTTGTCCTTCTGTGCCACCTGAGCACGTTGATGGCATTCGCAGGAATAACTTGAAGATTTAAAGATATCAAATGTATTGAAAAACTGTAAAATTTGGATGCTCATCCTATCTCTGTAACAAAACCATCTGAACTGGATGCATTCATAAAACTGTGATGGAAATAACACAGGAACCCAATATTCCTGTGAGAAGCAGATTGTGTTTTCTTAGAAATGACTTATTGTGAGGTATCTTTCACTGCTCACTCTCTGAACCATGTGCCAATGTTAAACTAATCATGGTGCTTGCTACTTATAACTACAGTCAAAACAAAAAATAAAAGCAACCGATGAGAACAACAGAGCAAGTAAATCTGATGTATTATTCTCCTGTTCAGCACTGGTTTGCTGCATAAACTTATGCTACTTCTTAATTGGCATCTGTTTCTGAGATCTTAGAAATGTCTCACATTCCCATGTATGAAATTTTGTAGGTATGTTTATTTTGTACATTGCTCCTGAGTTGTTTTTTTTTCAGTTGGAAAGAACAGCTGTGTTTATTCAAACAAGAAGAAACACCACCATGTGATTTACAGGTGTACCTAGAATTTGCCATTGAGAACTGTCAAATGAGGGAATTAAAACAAATCCATTAAAAAAATCCAGAAAATTACCAAATAATGAGTGAAAAACCCATTTCTGCCATTAAGTCACAAAATTGATTAAAGAATCTAGATGTTTTCCTTTAAAAAAAAAATCCTTAAGGTGTTTAAGTATTTAATTTGTAGGATTTTATGTACTTTGCCTCTGTTTCCTATCCCCTGTAAGACCTCAGCTAGAGTGGCAGCTCCCCCCTAGCATACTCCTTGCCCAGCCACGTACTTTCACCTGTCCCCCCAGGGAAGCAGATATGCTTCTATCTCCTGTCTTGCAAATCCGAACTGACTTGTTTGTTGCTAATAAAAGATGTTTTCTTGTTAACAGCACTTGTTCTAAAGCGCCTCAAAAGAACAAATGTTGTTCTTAGGGCACAGGTGGAATAGCACTGATAGAAAATCCACCCTAAGGACTTTGATTTTCAAGGTAAGGTGTGTCGACAGCAGTCAGGAGGATGCATGTGCATTGTAACTGCAAGCACCCCATAGAAAATTATATGACCTGGACATCAGTCACCTTTCACATGGTTATTGCTAAGTGCTGCCTGTCTCTTAGTGTCATTTCTTATGTGATGAGAACTTGACTCCATGTTACAGAGAAGCTGACTGTGAGACAGGGAATCGTAGGCAGACTCACACACACCTATTACTTTTATGAAAGACACCAGTCCTTATTCAGTCTTCAAGAACACCAGAACTTTTTATTCTGAACCAAGTTGAGATAGCCCAATAATGTTTTTGCATGAGAAACAACCATGGTCCAGGGGGTTCAGGCTTGCCAGTAAGTTAATTTATTACACCTCTTTCGTCTAGAAACAATTTTCACCAAAAAATGGACCCAAAATTCTGGCCTGGTTTAGTCTGAATGATCTGATGGTCATTATTTGTTTAGCAGGTCAGGAGTCCTGGAAACTCTGTTCTGTTTCTCCCTTGCTGAGCAGGTTGCCTGCAGTGGGACATGGGTGTTCGTGGGTTGACACACCACAAGCTGAGTCTCCTATCAAATTACAGCCCTCAGTTCACAAGTTCACAGAGTGAGTGTGCTGGTTCAGTTACATCTTAGTGTTTTCCATTCAAACTATGGTACTTAACTCTAGGTCCACCATGAGGATCCTAAAGGGACATAATTAGAAGGGCCATGCCCTGTCCAGGGGTCCACCACCCAGGAATCGTGGTCAGACAGCAGCCTTCCTCAGAGCTGTATTTCCAAGAGACTCTTTGATGTGATTTATACCCACAGAGGAGCACAGTAAGAACTTGGATACTCAGACCCACTGTGATGTTTGTACAAGTGGGCACAAGGTTGAAACTCTCTTTGATTCCCACCCTCTCCTGCTCCCACATTGAGCTTTCAAATGTGGGTGCTGGACTGATGGCACTTTTTGGCACCTACAGTGATGTGATTGATGCACTTCAGGATCAAACTGGGAAGCCTGTTTGCCAGGCTGAGATATTTCTTGTAGGGTCTCATGTTTAAAAATTCCCTGGATGTTAAAAGTTCAAAGAGGTTTCAAATGATCTGCACCTCAAGAAGCAGCCTGCAAGTGAGCAACTACTGTTTCATTTCTATCCCACCACCACTAAAAGTTTCTTGTCTAAGTTTCCTTAGCTAGAGAATGTCAGTAACACCTCAATCATTCACTGTTATCGAGTGGCATGCACAGTCATGCTGATTAGTCTGAACCCACTATCTTGTCATAATGCTACATTTCATTCTGATGTCCCCTCTTGCTGCCCTAAGAACCAATCCTCACCCCATCATCAGAATTTTTTGATCCTGGTGTTAGTAGCCTGAAGTGAGCGGTACTTTGTTTTTCCTTTACAGTAAGGTCACAGAGTGCACAGCTGCTATCTCAGATTAAGAATTAACAACTAATGCTCTTGATCTTCAAAGGATGCAGTCTATTAAAACAAAAATAACAAAGGACATGTCTTCACTCGCCAGCTTCCAAATATTTGCTCCTAAAAATCTTTTCATCACAGTAATTTCAGAATTTATATTCCTACCCCTGTTCTGAAAGACATGATTGAAGGCAAAAAGACTGAGATTGACTGTTCCCTTCAGTCTCACTTGAAAGGTCACCTACGTTGCAGTAAAGCTGTTGCTCAGTGGCTGTTTCTCCAATAACCAAGTGCTAATTGATTCTAACTAGATAAACTACCATTTTTTTCTTAATACGTAGCTAGAGGGAAGTTGCACCTTTTTATCTCTACCTTGTAGCTTCATCACCTGTTGTCTCCATCACACCTCCTCCTTGTCTCTCACTGACAAGGCTTTGGGTACCACTTTGCACTCAGAGTGTCCCATGAGGGGAGCACTGTACCATAACCCTGCAATCAGTATTGGGCACTGTGCTGGACAGAGGGCTGGAGAAAACCAGGGGCAGGTGGGTGTAGGAAACTTGTATCTCAAATTGTCCTGGGTATGAACAAAGAAGGGTGGGGAGAGGTGTTGTTCCTGGAGAGCTCACTGGATATGCGTGCTACAGCTGCCCCTGAGCAAGATTTGGGTTGACATGCCTTAGACAGGAGGAAGCTAAATCAGTAACTTTAAATCAGTAACTTTCTCTTTTTAGTAAGCTTCCTAATCAATAGTCAGGTGCAACTTCCAGTTAAAGTAAACGTGGTTTTGGGGTAACAGTAAAAAATAAACACTATCAACACCTTGGGCCTGATGTCACTTTGCATGTTCCTGCTGACAGGTAGTTTTGTTTTGCTGTTTCTCACTTCTCTTTCACTGATAATAAGATTGTTTTACTCTCATTTAAGCATAGTACTGTTCTCCTGTCACTTCCACGCATGAAAAAAAGAAACTGTGGAAAGGAAAGAGACACTGGGGAGGGGAAGCAGACAAAAAAAGACATCAGGGTAGTCCTGAGAACAAAGTCATAAGCTGGCCCAAATGCACACACTCAGAGGAAGGGCAGACCACCTCTCAGGAGTACCTCCCACCCAAAGGAGCTTGTGCAGCACTACTGTAAATAGAGCTAAAGGGGCTGATGTAGGAGTTTGCAGTGCAGAAGCTCTATGTGGCCTAGGGTCATAGTAGCAAGCTCTGAAGCACAGACAGGACTATTTCGTTGCACAGCCTGGAGTTGTGAGGTGTCCAGAGGTTTGCATGGTGGGGCTGTCCTTCTCACTGACACATGTTTTAACACCTCTTTTTAACACATTTAGAAGAAGTCCTTTTGCTTCAGAAGAAACTGATGTTGACCACATCAAAACATTAGTGATGACTGGCTGGGTGTAGAATAATAATAATAAAAATGCTAATTACACTCATTTGCAGGGTGAACAAGGGTCATGTAACACTCATGAAAGTGTCACCTTGTGAGGTGGCCGAGAATGAGGAATTCTGACCTTTAAGACTGAACATAGCCCTCTGAATGCATTTGCTTTTGCTAGCTCTGAACACAACATAGACTCCCAATAAATGGGCACTGGCTAAGGAAACAAAGAGATCCCAGGAATGAGACTGCTGCCTTTCTCCCAAAGAACCCCCTGTTATCAAGAGCAGCAAGTGGTCTGGAATAAAAATTGTTGATGTCTCTCTTTCCTGAAGGTAATTCAAACAGTGAATGAACACACAAGATCCCATGTTTATAGTCTTTTAAATATATTTTTGAAAATATTGTGTGATCCAAAATATGTGTTTTTCAATTTTGCGTGCCATAGCCCAGCCATGAGTGATGTATTTTATCCATATTCATAACAGTGTACAAACTTGCTATTCATAGCTCTCTCCACAGCATAAATTTTGGTGGGCATGCTGGAATTTCCTTCTGTGGCATATGGTAATCCTTTACCTGAGGGCTTGCTCCAAATAAATGTTTACATTCCTCTGACAGCTCACTTGAAATGTAAAGGAACAAGGTATGTGAGTCTTCCATTAAATAACTGACTGCATTTACATCTTCAGGGGAGGAAGGCACATAGCGTTCTTACACTGGACTGGCTGCAGGAATGTCCAACCTTGTTTCCTCTCATAAATATTTCATAATAGAAAAGACCTTAAAAATATGCCAATTCAAACTGTGGATTGACCCTTCCAACTCCAGGCACCGTAGCTAGGAGGGACTGAAATAAACACCACAAGTAAGCAGTGCCTGCAGCGGGCAGTCATCTATGGAAACCACAGCCTCCTCTTTGGTCCTGGGGACCATAGTTTCATTAGGAGGCTATTCCAGGGAGGGCCGGCTGAAAGGGAGGGTGGTGGGTGGCAAGGGTCACACATCAAAGGTGCCAAGGAAGGCGGAAACAATCTGGAGAAAAACTTCCTAGTCTGGGATTGGGTTTTATTTTATTTAACCCAATTCAAGCAAATAACTTTTTTACTTATGTTGATGAAAGAATGTCTCAGTGGCTAGGGATAAGTGTGCTGAAGCAGTAAATAGGAAAAATGCCTATACACGGTGTAAATATTCAATTACTGAAGTAAATTTACTTATTAGACTTCCAAGTCTACTCAACCTCCTGTGATTCCAGCTATTCACATGGGGTTTCTTTAACCTTTCAATCATTATTCATATCACCAGAGCTATTCACTTGACCACCCTCCTTTAAGCTGCCACCAGGCTGGGGCTGGCAGGGAACCAAAACATCCCCAAGAGAAAGAGCAGCACAGGAAGTTGGGAGTTTGTTATTCTGCAGGAATCCAAACCCACAGCTTTCTCTGGTCACTCCTGCCCACCTTTCTTGGCAATTGAGCTCTAATAAGATATCATTCAACTGCCTTTGATATCCTTTACTGACGGGACGTGTTGTTTAGCCCCAAGAGGAAGGTAAAACACAGAGGCTCTTTCTTCTCCATTACTCACATTCCCACAAAGTAAAATATCTCATGTTTCCCAGTTACAAGTCTTGTGTTTCCCACAAGTGCTTGTGGAGAGGAACATATTTTTTGCTGTTCCTCTCCATTGCTATGAAGACTACTCACAGCCTTCTTCTCTAAGTGGACATGACTGGAACATCTCTCTTATGAGGAAAGGCTGGGAGACCTGGGGCTGTTTAGTCTGAAGAAGAAGATGGAGAGGGAATCTAATTAATGTTTACAAATATCTGAAGGGTGGGTCTCAAGTAGAAGGGGTCTGTCTCTTTTCAGTGGTGCCCTGTGATAGGATGAGAGGCAATGTTCACAAACTGGATCAAAGGCAGTTCTACCTCAACAAGAGGAAAAACTTCTTTACTGTGAGGGTGACAGAGCCTGGAACAGGCTGCCCAGGGGCGTTGTGAAGTCTCCTCCTCTGAAGACTTTCAGAACTCGACTGGATGTTACTGTGTGGCCTGCCCTGAGATGGAGAGGGAATCTAATTAATGTTTACAAATATCTGAAGGGTGGGTCTCAAGTAGAAGGGGTCAGTCTCTTTTCAGTGGTGCCCTGTGATAGGATGAGAGGCAATGTTCACAAACTGGATCAAAGGCAGTTCTACCTCAACAAGAGGAAAAACTTCTTTACTGTGAGGGTGACAGAGCCTGGAACAGGCTGCCCAGGGGCGTTGTGAAGTCTCCTCCTCTGAAGACTTTCAGAACTCGACTGGATGTTACTGTGTGGCCTGCCCTGGGTGATCCTGCTTTGGAAGAGCGGGTGGACTTCATGATCTCCAGAGGTCCCTTCCAAGCCTTACCATTCCATGATTCAATGATTCTATGACTGCCTTGTGCAAACTTAGCAGAAATAAAACTAGTACTGGGGACTCACAACAGCTCTAAAAGATGAGAAGTGAAAGTGACAGCTTTTCCAGGACACTTAGCAGCTGATGTATACCCAATAGCCCTGCTTTAAATGAAGGAAAGCTTCATGGATGTTACATGATTTATGCTGCCATAAAACTAGGGGAAGCAACTGGACTTTGCTAGATACAGTAAATAATTACCACAATAATAGTTTTAATGAAAACCAATCTTTTCTCTGAGGAACAAAATTGCCTCTGAAACCTTTCATTAAGGTGGGATCTAAAATCTTTTTAAGCTATTTTCCTGCACAGTCACCAGTTTACAGCGTGGAAACCAGGGTATGTATATGCAACAGAACTTGTCTGAGTGTCACAGAGGAAGTCAAAGATAAAGCCAGGAGTGGAAACAAATCAGAACATAATGTTAATGTGCACAATTTCCACTAGAATCTGAATGGACATGTATTCAAGCCTACATTTTATGCTTACTAAATAGTCCTGTACCTTACAAACAAAACTATCCCATGTCAATTTCAAAATCTACCCACTTTTGGGAAGAGGGATGTATTCTTATGCAGTCCATATAGGTGTGTCGTGGTTTAGGGTCAGGACAGCCCCTTAGACCTATAACAGACACTCTCTGTTTACCCCTCGCCCTCCCCAAAGGGAAAAGGGAATATGAGAGAGAGACTTTGCAATTAGAAAAGGAAACTAGAACAGCTTGAATGAAAATGAAAATAATAGTAATAAAAATGAAATATATATAGAATAGAATAGAATAGAATAGAATAGAATAGAATAGAATAGGCTGGGTTGGAAGGGACCTCAGAGATCATCGAGTCCAACCCTTGATCAATTACCGCCACAGTCACTAGACCATGGNCCACACAGCAGATGGGAGCTGTGTTCAGGAACTGGATTCTGGAACTGGATTCAGGAACGCACAGATTGGGACTGAAGACAAAATGGACAGAGTCCTCATTGGATGCTGGCTGAGGAAGAAAACAGAAGAGGACCCACGCCAAGGCAAGCAAAGCTGGCAAAGAGGGACAAAACCCTCCTTATCCCTCAGCTTTATACTCAATATGATATTTATGGGATGGAATCCTTCATTGTTCAGTTTAGGGTCACCTGTCCCATCCGCTCCTCCCTGAAGGTGTGGCGTTTTATTTTCTGCACCCACCAGTATGGTACACAAGATGAAGCAGTGGCCTTGGTCTGCACACCAATCCTTGGTACTAACTCTAAACATTGGGCATTATCACTGCTAGAAGATGATTTCTTTATACAAAAGTCACCCTGCTGTGTGACACCCAACATCCTCAAGAAAAGTTCCTGGAGAAATTAAACCTTATCATTTTCAGGTCAGCAGGCTTGGTGTTCATTGAAATGATGAAACAGGTGTCCTTGCTGGAAATAACCTAATCCTATCCTTCCAGAAGTTAAAACCAAACAGGTTTTAACCAGGACATTTCCAGGCATATTCCTGTAGGTTTCAGCATACTTCTCACCCCACAGTCAGTCCAGTTGGGTCCACAGAAGTGAAACTTAGAGCCCTGTCATTCTGAAATACTGCCCTAGCACATGGGGAGTTGGACTCAATGATTTCCAGAGGTGCCTCTGTATATCTAGATCATGTCTGCATTATCATAAAGTCCCACTGGAACAGCACTGCAGGCCACTGAGGGGATGTGGTACCCTGCACTCAGGAAAAAAATCCACACCATGGCCTCTGCAGTTAGAGGGGAAATTGTCACAGTACAGTAACACAAGCAGCTGGTCATAAGATTTCTATCCCTAACAGAAGGCTGGATCATCTTTCCAGACACACAAGGGAAGTTAGATTATGGAAAATAGTAACAAAACCAAATCACAGATTACAAAGTGCAAGTCAGCAAACCAGATGGTCTTAGTGAGATTAGAAGTAAGCAAAATAAGAATTTAAAATCATCTATGCAAGCCTTTAAAATTAGGTCTCTATTGTTCCATTCTGAAGGCAACAAAATATTTTTGAAAAGTGCTGTGTTTCTCCAAAGCATCAGTGGCAGCTGTTTGTATCTGAGTATTTTATATGAGCTGGGGAGATAAAAATCTTTGGAAAAAAAAAAAAAAAATAAAAAAAAAAAAAAAAAAAAAAAAAAAAAAAAAAAAAGAAAACCCAGAATTTTCATTCTTCTTTACCAGAGTGGAAAGTTACTTCAGAAATTTAAAAGAAAAAAAGCAACAAACCAGCATGTGAGATGTATAAAACCTCGAATTCCTTGAGGCTTATGTACTTCCAAGTTAATGAGTCAAAGCATTTGTTGGTTAATAGAAAGAGGGCAATGTGCTGTTGTGATGGTTACTTCAAGTAACCATCCCATTGTCTGAAGAACAATTTTCTGACAAGAAATTGTTTTGACTGAGCTTTGGGTAGTAACAGACTTTTAAATGCAGTCCTGTTCATCATCATCAATGACTAATTTAGTGGTGTATAGTTCCCTGTGAACCACTGTGTCCATACTGGGAAACAACAAAGTGATCCACAGAGGACTTAACACACGGATGTCAGATAATTAGTTGTGCACTGTCTGAGACCTGATCAGTATCAGGATTTTTGTACCACTTTTGTTCACTAGTCTCAATATCATTCCTAATGGAGTGATAACCCCAATGGAGAGATACTGTGCTTTGTTCCTAGGCTCCCTGGTCAGATGCTTTTGGCAAATAAGAACAAAAAGTGTGAGCAAGTTGTACTTTTTATGCACTTTGATGTTTTAAAAGTTGTAAAAGAGGAAGGAGTTTAGCCTACCCCCATGACCTTTTCTGCAGGGCTGCTCTCTGTCACCTACTCCCCCAGCCTGGATTGATAGTGGGGATTGTTCTGGCCCAGATGCAGGACCCTGCACTTGCTCCTGTTGAACCTCATGAGGTTCACCTGGTCCCACCTCTCCAGCTTGTCCAGATCGCCCTGGATGGCATCCCATCCCTCTGCTGTATTGCCCTCACCATTCAGCTTGGTGTNGTATCTCTCCAGCTTGGCGAGTAGGATGTTGTGGGGACCGTGTCAAAGGCCTTGCAGAAGTCCAGATAGATCCCTTCCACAGGTCGTCCCTTATCCACTGATGCAGTCACTCCGTTGCAGAAAGCCACTGCATTTGCCAGGCAGCATTTCCCCTTAGTGCAGCCATGCTGGCTGTCCTTGATCACCTCCCTGTCCTCTACGTGCCTTATCAGGCCTTCTGGGACAATATGCTCCGTGATCTTCGCAGGCACAGAAGTGAAGCAGACAGGTTGGTGGTTCCCAGGGTCCTCCTTTTTACCCTTTTTGAATACAGGTGCAACATGTCCCTTCTGCCAATCACGGGGGACTTCACCTGACTGCCAGGAGAAATGAACAATTTCAACTCTGGGAAAAGCTTGTAAGAATATGCAACTATCTATTGTTGCTGTAAGCTTTGTTTTGTAGAAAGTGCATAAGAAAGTTTCAAACAAACTATAGGAAGTCCTACAGTCAAATCTGTGCAAATAGATTACAGTGAGCCTTCAACAGTCTGTTGAGTGCTGGTGAATGCAGAGAGTGGGAAGGTTGAGTTCAGAAAACGTTTTGTTGCCCACTATTTTCTGTGTGTAGTTCTGGAGCATTGTACCAGAATGCCGGTGCACTGCATCAATAGTGCTGGTATCAGCTCCCAGAGCATCACTGTATTTCTTCTCGGATGTCACAGTTCATATGTTAATTGAAGAGCAAATGAAGAAGCATATTGATGAAAACAATAACATAAACAAACACATATAAAATACTTCTTCAAATGATTTCTTATTAAGTCTCGTCTTGCAATGTTTTCAGAACTTCTTCAGGCCTGCTGAACACAGGCAGCAACAGGGCCTCACTCTGCCAGGCAGCTTCCTTGAAGATACACTCAGCAGCAAAAGTCTTGTCAGTTATTCCTAAATACGTTCATCCTTCTTTGAGCTGCTGGACTGAGTTCAGGGATAATTAAAATATCAGGTCTCCCATTACGCACTCTACTTTGTAGAAGCTTGCTGTCTGCAACACTGTTTTCTGGCACCAGCAAGTGAAAGAATAATTCATCCTTTGTCTCCTGTTATTTTTGACCTTGCCAGGATGCAGCAGCTCTTTTCAGAGGACCGTGGGTCATCTGAAGAATCATGCCCACAAACTCCAGTAGAGCTCCTCCAAGAAGACGGCCAGGAGCCATCAGCCATCTCTTGTTCTGCAATCTGAATTGCCTCTTTCAGACACTCCTTGGGAGAAGAGTTAAATATCAGTCTTGAATACTGCTTTTCAAAGACAGCCATGTCATTACTCATTTTAAAGTAAACAACTCCTGCACTGCACAGTAGAATGAGCTAGGTGTTTCTTGTACTATCTATAAATTGGTGGGTTTGTCTGTGTTCTCTAGTTTCTTTATTTCCTGTGGATGGTCAATAAAATATGAACAAAGCTGATTTACTGATGTATACCTTTAAGGCAAAACCAATTTCCAACACTGAAATCATATAATGGCCTTATCACTTCCTTTTATTTCAGCAATATTTGGACATGGTCATGCCTCTGTTGAAGATGAAGACATGACAAGATATAATCTGACCACAACTGTATTCCACTGGCCTTATGTTTACAAATCTACCATTTTCTTTCTCTTCCCTCAGATTTCTATTTTACTTTTTGCCACTTTCTTTCTTCTATTACAAGCTACTCTCTTAAAAACTGGGCTTTTTTGCAAAATTTTGTTTTCATACACTTTTCCTCAACCAGCATAGACTCATCTTTTCTTTTATCACGAAGAAGCCAAGGAATGACACTGAAGGTGTATCTCTAACAGCCAATTTAAACAGTGAGGAGTTTAAATGGGTTGTAGATCCTTTCATAGCTCATCCAGACTGGTCCTATGAGCTGGCAGAAAGAGGAGCTTCTGCAGACATCATTATTGATGGTATTAATGATCTCATCTCCTGTGACGTAGGAGACACAACCGCTAGTGTTCAAGGTGGCTGGGAGTAAGGAATGTACTGTATTTCTTAAAAGGAAGAAGACTAAATGACCACACAGCCACTGCTGCTACTTTTGAGGGGGAAAAAAAAAAGAAAAATATACTAAAAATGGACTTTTGGTTGCATTTGTTCACTGTGTCAGGTTACGTGTTATATTTAAGAGATTCAAAATATCTCTGTGCTTTGTGACACTTTCAGCATGAATTCAAAGTAAGTGATAGGAACTGTGTGTCAGTGGTTAATGACATGGAATCTTTGTTTCATTCCAAGACAACCAGCTCCATTTGAGATGTTCTGTAATGTGTTAGAAGGACTATCAGAGCACATACCTGATTCAGATAGGATCATACTTCTACTAGGACAAACCAACTGTATGTTTGATTCATGTCATGAAAAAGAGGATGAGTGAGAACAGATTTAAACATGGCATTATTCTGAGTTACCATTACAATCTTTCTGTTCTCCGAGTTTTAAGGACCTACATATGTCAGGTCTGGATCATGGAAAAAATACAGTGCTGATGTAAGATGCATGAAAAGCAATTCTCCTGGCCCTATGTCTTTCATGCAGAGATCCACTGCATGATGGCAAAGGAGCATTTCAGTCCATCAATTGACTGGTTGTTGTAGCATGTGTCGTTGTGGTACTTATTTGTTTTCCTAAAGGAAATGCTTCAGCAGGGAGCACACACACAGCCTGGCACAAAATGGAGCATACCCACATTCCTGACAATGACAGTTTACTTAGCTGCTTTCAGCTGGCTGTTTAGAGCACCCATTTTTTCCTGAAAAAAGGGAAAGTAATCATACCATGAAAATCATGGACTTGAGCTGCCTGATTTACCACCAGATCCAAAGCCTTCCAAAACAAAATACCTCAAAAACATCCATTGGGCAACAAGGTGTGCATTTATGCACTGCTGTGGCAGGCTGTTGAGCAGTTTTCCATGATGACTTTCAGCCAGCTCAGTATTACAAACCAAGGCACAGTAGACTTAGGCACCCACTGGTCTCCAGGCTATTACTCTGGCATAAACTTTTTCTCCAGAAACTCAGCTTTACACTGCATAGGAGTTTTGTACTTTGTGCATTAAATCCTTAAGGATGTGTTGAGGATATTTGCAGGTATTTTAGCTGATGAGATGGCCATGAAGTGTAGAAGGTGGCAATGGCTCATCTGGGAGTTGAGAAAGAGTATGACCAAGATTTGTACAACATGGAAGGCAGTGGAGAAGGTGAGGAAGAAGGTGTTCACCCAAGTTATCTTTTAGTAAAACAGGGCTCAGTTTAAAACAGGTGAAAGTTACTTTACAGAGCAGGCAGAGCACTTCTGAAACATGCTGCCTCAGGAGCCAAGGCAAGGAATTAGAACAAACCTCCAGGTTTAAAACAGGATTACCCAACATAGAGCAAAATAGGTCCAAAAAAGACACCATTGGAAATGGGGATAAATCTTACCCCTGGCATCCCCAATTCAACGCATATATTTATGCAATTGTTAATGTTAATCTAGAAAAACTAATCTAGGATGCCTTCTACAAAACAAGTTGGGGAGGATCCTTTTTCTTCTGCTTGTCTAGCAAGCTCAAGAAGGCTGTCTTATTTAGGATGAAGTCAGCTTCATCTTAAACTTCTCTCTGGATAAAAATAAATTAACTTAATGACCTCATGACATAAGTAAAACTGTCATATAGTAGAAACAAAACCCCCAACCCTTTGAGATGGTTTTCGAGCAAAATAAATGGGCAAATCTCAAACGAATCAGTGACATTTTTTTTCCCACCATGTCAGCCATTTGCTGACATGAAGGCAGTTTGGTCAAAGTGTCTCAGCTACATCTTTGTCCCCCTGTGGCAACAGGATTTGAGAAAATCACAGTACTTCAGCAAAAATGGCCATTATCTTGAGCCAGGTTCTGCGTACTTTTGACTGCTGGAAAACATCACTGCTAGTCTTGCTTTAGATGGTGAATGAGAACTAAGTGGATCATTTGTTTTTACATCAGTTTCAGGAATGAGATTATAGCCTTTGATTCAGAAATTACTTCCAATATTCATTTTAATCCATTTCTTTGAATTTATTTGGACTAACCACTTCAGCAGTCAGTTATTGTTTTACCAGCTAAACCCACACCACAAATTACTCTGGTATACTGACTTCCAATTTGTCTTTGTTCACAATAACCCCAAATTCCTTGTTGAATGGCAATCCATGTGTAAGATTTCTGTGAAAAGGAAAGATAACCCCTTCCTGGAAAGTGTACCATACGTAGTTATGACTCAGTCTGAAAAACAACAAGAACTGTCTCAGAGTTTTGATTTGTCATCTCCGCTGTGTAATGTTAAGCAGTCTGGATAATCCAGAGCAATAACACATACTGCCCTGTTTCAGGTTTTCATTGTACCATTCTTTGCACCAGAATTGCCAAATTCCTCTGCTTCTGCCCTATCTTCTAGGTGTCTATGCCTTAGCTGACCTTTAATTAGCAATCTGTCACCTAGGGAGGAATCCTGTTTCTAGCCTCAGACTATCCCTGGCTGCAAAGTGTGGAAAGGGTACATATATAAAAATACTCATAATATACTCATATATAATAACAATATGTGCCAAAAATATGATTATGTAAGAAAATGATGTATGGTAGTAACCTCCCTTTTCCACCCTTTACCAGCACTGCACCGTTGTAGACTATGATTACTATTAGGTGGAAAAGAGAGATTGAGAACAGTTCTGCTGATGGACACTGCCCTTTATGCTGATCCTAAAAGAGACCAAATCTTCACCCTTTCCTCTTCAGAACCAGGTGGTTTGGGCCTCACTTGCCTCCTAGGAAAGATTTTTCCTGTGGAAGGATGCTTTCTATATTTATTTCAAGCCTATTCTCACCAAGCTCTGGTGCATATAATAGGATATTGACTTTCTTCTTCATGCCTTGCTATGAATCCAAGATTTGCATGGGTTGCTCGCTAGTGCTGGGATTTTTTTGATACAATGGTTTTCACCAAGTTTACTATTCCAAGAAGTCTGTCTCCCAGGCTAGCAGGAAGTGAAGGAAGAAACAGTGCATGAAATTAAAAACATTCTCTTAACTAGTGTTAGTATAAACTGAATTTTCATTGAAACCTGTCACAAAAAGTCATCCAGAAAGGATCCAGAAGAAAAATTAGTCACCAGCTTGGTAAATCTGTCTGTACCAAGTCCTCTTTGTATGCTAACAATGAACAGAGTTAGTTAAAAATAATAGTCACTGGAAACCAAGACAAATATGACTGATGCTGACTTTGTATAAGTGGAAATGAAACAATGTAAAAAGTAAAAATTATTTCAAAGAAATACACATCTGTTTGCCCAGTAACCAGCTCTCACCTACAGGAAACCTTTCTTTTTCCATTCCTATTCTGATCTGCTTCACCATCCTAAATGGCATGCTGGCTTTCTTTCATTTAATTTTATTTCATATCAAACATTTTTAATGCTTTCTTTTACTTAATTTTTAGAAATCTAAATGAACCAGTATTAGCATATTCATCAGTCTGATAATTCATTTTGCCTTCAGGAATTCCTTGGACTATATAAACAGTTTTGTTTCAGACAGCTTATTCCCAGAATATAGAGCTTCTTGACAACAGGGAACTCAGTTAACAGTTGCATGTAGGCTGTGAACATGCTCTGTCTTGGGTTGTAGCTGCACCAGCTGAAGAGGTTACTGAAGGAAAACCTCATCCCCATGCGCTTGTCACCTTTCCTCTACGGCTACTAACCAACATCCATCAAAAAAAAAGATGAGTCAATTTTAAGAATTTAAAGAAGGGGTCACTGTTACAGCTGTTTATTTTGACTGAAACAAGTTATGGGAAGTCACATGAGGAGCCTGGCCAGCAGATCAGAGGGGATGATAACTTCCAGTAGCAGAGTGCAGGGGCAGCTGGGGTATTAACCTTTTTGTTGGCACAGCTGCAGCTGGAAGAGAGCATGCATCCATAGACTTGCACAAACCTCAGCTGTAAGAGAGGAGATGAGAAACACAGAAGAAATACTGGATAGACATGTCAATGTGCAAGAAGATTGAAGCAAAACATCTTGGGCTTGTAGTGAACTTATTCCTCTCAAGGCATGGACCTTTGCCATTTACATCTGTGACAGAAATAATTCCGAGTTCTCAGGCTGACTTGAACTATGTTAAATGAAAGGACAGTTTATCACACATCATAAGATGAGTGTCAACTTGCTAAACCACATAATTAGATCATGTGTCCGAGCCCTAAATTCTTACTTATGCACCTAAAGAAATAGATTGAATTTCATAAGCACTGGGAATCCAGGCATCTCCTGTTGACTTAGTCATTCCAAAGGAAACTCTAAGGTACTCAACTTTTTGGAAAATAAAACCATTTATGTCCTTTCATGAGGGCCAAGGAACCTACTTTAAATACATTTGTGTTAATCTTTCAGTCTGTGCAACTAAAGGCAAGGAAATAAAGATCATTTAGAAAGGCAAACTTTAAATACTGCCTCACTTATTTTAAAATACTACAAAAACTGTAAGAATTCTCGGACAAGATTTTTCAGCAACACAATTGTAGCATTTTGGATGACTGTGGCAAGATCTTAGCCTAGTGTAGTCATGGTTAAATTTCTTCTAGGTACATAGATTTTTTTCTTCGGAACAGAAACCTGATATTCCTGTCAAATGCAAATCAGTCCCTAATTTATAAATCTAAATGCTGTGTCAATCGCTTCAGCAGCTGGTATCTTTCAGATACATGTATGAAAATCTTTCAGCCTATACGTTTATTCATAAAAGAAACTACTTATATAGCCAACAGCAATTTCTGAATAATTAGTGCAATTCCATTTTGCCTCTTCACTGATTATACCGTACCTTTCCCAGTGTATTTAGGGGTGGAACGGCCCCACTATTAGGGATGGAAGGCTTTATTGTGGTTTTGTGCTTTCTACTCGGAAGTTTCATGAGGGTGAGGCAGAGCAATTACTCTTGCAGCTTGGTCGTTTCTAGGTTTGAATGGAGACCCAGCTGTGTTTAGCTATAGTAGCAGTCGCCTTGTCCAAGTTCAGTGTCTGACTGGTGTGGCAGCTGTAAAATGCCCTGGAGGATATTGCAGAGTACAATTCAACCAGTGTATGCTTTAGAGTAGTGAAGGCTCCTGACCTTTCAAAAACAGACAGGGAATGGGAGGGTGAAGCTCTAAATACTAGAAGATATATATTTAAGATATATAAAACGATATATATATTAAAAAAAAAAAAAGCTAACTCTCTGCACGTACCTGCACATACTTAATCTTTTCCATTACATCAAAACTATGTACGATATACCATAGCAAACTCATTTTTATAGGTAAAGTTGTAGATATTACAGTATCTCACTTTCCAGTCCTCTTTTCCTAATCTCCTTCCCATATGCTAGGGAAGTTAGTGGTGCAGAAACAGATCCTCTGTGCACAAAGTTCATACATCAAGCACCTGACTATAGGAGGAAGGAAAGGCAGCTGTGAACTGCTTTTCTCCCTTCTCCAGACCCAGATCAGCCAGTGTCTCATAGTGTTTGGAGAGATGAGAGACAAGTAACCTGTCTTTTCTCATTTATGCTGCCTGCAGTGGTGTCATGGGGACACTGTACTGGCTGAAATCTGGAAACAACTAAGATGATTGGTGCCTTGCCCAGGCAAATAGTGCCAGCAGCAGCCAGGTCCTCCAGGTCCTTGTGCCCAAACCTCTTGTTCTTTCTCCACTGTCAACATCAGCAGGCAGGCAAAGGCCCTCTGAAAGTCTGTTCAACCCAACATACTTTTATTTAATCCACAATTGAACCTAACCATTTGTTTTAAATTTGCATTTAATTAGATCACCCTCCAGCCATTTTCTTGTATGTGCACATATGCATATATACTTGCTTTTGGTGTATTTCTGTATGTACGTATATAGAATCATGGAGCTGTTCAGGTTGGAAAAGACCTTTAAAATCACTGAGTCCAACTGTAAACACTCCCAAGCTCACCACTTAATCACGTCCCTAAGCACCAAATCTACACATGGTCTTATGAACATCTCCAGGGATGGTGACTCAACCACTTCCCTGGGTAGCCTGTTCCATTATTGAAGAAATTTTTCCTAAATCTCCCCTGGTGCAATTTGAGGTAGTTTCTTCTTGTCCTAGCACTTGTTACCTGGGAGAAGAGACTGGCACCCACCTCACTACAGCATCTTTTCAGGTAGTTGTAGAGAGTGACAAGATCTTCCCTCAGCCTCCTCTTCTCCAGGATAAGCAAACTCCGTTTCCCTCAGCCACTCCTCATAAGACCTGTGCTTTAGACATTTCACCAGCTTTGTTGCCCTTCTTTGGATGTGCTCCAGGACCTCAATGATTTTTTGTGGTGTGGAGCACAAAACTGAACACAGTATTCAAGGTGCGGTCTCACTGGTGCTGAATACAGGGGGACAATCATTTTCCTGGAATGGAAATCCTTCCCACTTTCTTTTTCAGTACAAATTGGCTCAAATCAATTTAGCACCAGCAAATCGGACAATTAAGGCCCTGAATGCAAGTCAGTTACAGGTAAATTTGAACCCAACTGTATTATGGCTTAATTGTATATTGCAAATTTTTATGTACTACTAGATTCGAGCAACTGGTGGGGTCAGCATGAATTAATGTATGTTAGTTCTTGTTAAACTGAAGTCTAGGACCTTGATTCAGTAAGCACTCTTCTTCTCAGCTGAGACAAAATCATTGATTATTGGTGTCCTGACCTAATGTAGCAGAAAGATGCTATCTGGAGGGTGAGACAAAGCATCTAATTTTGCTTCATATTTCCAATACATTAGGCATGCACTCCTGGCTAGTGACCGTATCTTAGCTGACTCTTGGCATCCTCTAAAAAAATTATCATTCAATTTCTGATTATGTGAGCATTTAGGCTGGATTCACAGGTAGATTTAAACACAGCTTTTTTGCTTTGAAATCTTCTAATTTTCAAATGTGATCCCTCTTGACCTTTACTCATTTTCTTTCAGACCCTGCAAGCACTTGTGTTTTCTGTCCATCAGATTTCTCAACCTTAACACAACACGTATCAACCTAGCACTGGTCTGCTTCACCTGTCCAACCTGGTAGGTGTGTTTGGAGCATTTGACTAATGAAGCATCCTCATAGTAGAAGTGCTTCCACCCTTTTGCCTCAGAACATATTCAGCTCCAATCTCCTCTTGCTACTGAACTGCAAGATAAACTCTGAACTGCAGTGTGAGAATTGGGATCAATTCCATCCTCTTCTGAAAGGCCTTTGCGTGTCCCAAGCATTTAGAGAGGAACACCATAAATTCCAGGAAATAGACTACTCTTGAGATCCTCTTTGATGTTCTGAATAATAAACTGCATTATGTGTATAACCACATGCCCATTAGGTCAGAGAGAGAATGAATGGTTTTACGCACTCTTGGGTGGAGTGTTCCCATGACAGTGGAAGCATCTTGCCTGCCATAGTTCCTGACTACGTCATATGGAAGTTTTACCTCTGGGAGAGGGATCTTGCTTTCTTGGCTCACAACTCTTTCAGACTCTGCCTTGTAAAATACTGCTTTTTGCCATAGGCTGCCTCAGAACATCTAATACTTGCATAGTTTGATGTAAGTAGGATGTAAGAAATTCTACTTTGAGTAATGAAATGTCATATTCTTCTCTGGCCCTGTTTCTGCTAGCCCCCATATTGCTGCTGAAAGGCCACTGTAATCTGTGTGAATTTAGCTCAGCACAGGCAGATGGAGATAGAAGACAGCTCCTCCTTGGTTTGGTTTGGGTTAATTAGCACAAGCAGCTGCTGGCCCATGCAGTTGTGAGGGACTGCAGCTGGTCAAGGACACATCCGTGAAGAACAACTGAACAAGCCATGGGGATAATTGATACCATACTGATGGCATGCCCCCTTTATAAGGAGAGGGGTAGCCCAGGGCAGGAGCACCTATTTGCACCTTGTTTTAGTGTGTAGCCTCAGCATGGCTGGGGCAGGGAAAGTGGCATTTCAGGCACAGGTTAGAGCCTTCCAGTGTCTCTCACTCACTTCATGTATCATTTCATTACTACTATTGTTGGTCTGTTTGTTGTTTGTTTGTTTTTCTCTTTGTGTTGTTTTATTAAACTGTCTTTATCTCAACCCACAGAGTTTCACCTTTCTTTCTTCCTCCAGATTTTCCTTCCCATCCCCCAGGCAGAAGGCAAGTGGCTGTATGGTGTTTAGATGCTGGAAGACATTAAACCCCAACAGAGCTCAAGGTAGAGAAACCTGATTTTAAAATCACCAGTTGCCTGCAAATGGGAGATTAGAAATAAGTGGCATTTCAGATAATATTTCCTCTGGTTTGTTTATAACCACATACGCTTTTGTGGATCCAGGTGGTAAGGATGCAGACCTCTCTGTGGAAGGTGGGTAGGATTCTTATCTCTCAGGCAGTAGAGTTGATTAAGTCATCTAAAGAGCAAAACTGCAGTACAACACTGAAAACCCCATCCTGAGCATCAGTCTTCTAGAAGTCTATATCCCCTTGATTCACATCAGTCTAAGTGCTTTTTAAAAGTTTAACTCTGCAGCCTTAGTTTACAGTCCATTCCTGACAGGGACCAGCTATTGCCTCTGGCTGCAGAGCAGTATCTATTCCTAGAGTAACAGCAAATGGGGTGACATTCAGCAACTTACTATCAATTTAAAGTTTGCTACCTGCCGTAGAAGTTTTTGCTTTTTCTGCCTTTCCTTTCTGCTTGTACTGTTATACTTTGAGAGCAAAAGATTCATCACTATCTCCCTCCTGTGGTAAATTTTGGTAATTTCTTTCTACAAAATTAAAAAAAATGTTCAGAAATATTACAGTGCCCACTATTTACAGAGTTTTTTCCAGTCTTATGAATAGAGGGAGAGACTGACAATTTTAAAAGTCAAATACTCATTGGAACATGAGTCACTTACATAAAAAATGAGAATTGTTCTTTGTAAGTATTTATTTTATGTAATAGAATCACAGGTTTGAGCTGGAGGATCAGTCAGGCTTAGTGATAGTTCAGGAGATTTCTAGTGCAACCTCCTGCTCACATCAGGGCCAGCTGTATATTCAGACCAAGATGCTTAGGGCTGTGTCCACTCAGATGTGGAAAAATGCTTGAGAGTTTCAGCTGTCCTCAGAATAAAAAAGTTTTTCCTTATCCCCAGCCTTAATGTCTCATTTCAACTCATGCCTGTTGTCCCTCAGACTCCCACCATGCAGCACAGTGAAGACCCTGGCTGCATCTCCTTGACCACCTCCCCATGGGTGCTGAGGGGCTGCTGTTAGCCACTCAGTCTGATCTCTTCCTGAGGCTGAACCAACCCCATCCCTTACCCTTCTCACACAGGAATAGTGCTCTGGCCTGACCACTTCAGTGTCCCCCCACAGAGGCTGCTCCAGTCTGTTATGTCTCTTCTATGTGGTAGTGCCAGCTGAAAGCAGTACCTACATGTGATCTGATGAGTATTGAGCTGAGAGATCACGTAACCTAGTCTCTATGCTCCTATTAATATGATGAAATACCAAGCCTGAGAAGACCCCATCGTGTATCTTCCATGTTAACATGAGTGGCTGGACATCTCTCTCTTTCCAACATCTGGATGAAGACAGCTGGCAGCGTGACCCTGCTGATGGCCAGGGGGTGAGGAAGAATCACCTTTCTCCATCTCTGCCCTGGGGAGAAGTACTTAAATGGCAGCACCGAACCCTTACAGGACCTCTCCTTTTAGAGTATGAAGAGGGGCTGTGCCAGGGCAGAAACTTTCACTCACAGCATGTATCCTTTACTGAAAACGTGGAAAATATGAATATGACTCAGTTGAGAACACAGATCGCACAAGTCAAGGTCAGGTCTTGCTGTGGTTTCACCATTTCCCAGTAGCAGTTGCAAGAATTTCCATGCTTTTCTGATCTGAATTTCACTTGGAAAATATGTAAATGGCTATTTTCATTGCTTGTACCAGCTTAGTCAGAAACTCACGCTGAGGAACATGGGCAGGTTCCAGAATTTTCACAAATAGTAAAGCCTTCATAGTTCATTCAAGAGATGCTAAAAGAGTCAAGACATTTGACAGCATAGCTGTGAAAGAGCTCAGAGTAGCAGAGTTACTGGTTGTGACAATTCAGTGTGTGGCACTGGGAGGCCTGAATGAGGTAACAAAACACATGCTATTGAATTCCAGAGAATCCTTATTACTAACCATACATTTTGCTTTCACTACTGATACCCTATTCTCTCATGTTTTGCTTCAATTTAGTTGGTAACTTGGAAATCAAATAAATAATAAATCACTAATGTTTCAATTGTGTTTGGCATATGTGTATGTGTACGCATAATGTAAGACGTGGAATAAAATCTGAGGGATAATTTATTCACAAAATCTAATTTGACAGAAGTTTCAAAAGTGCCTCTGAGAATTACGAGTCTTGGTCACTGCCACTGAGACTGATGTGTCACTCCAGCTGTCTCTAGCAAAGAGTCATCATCTATGAGATACTTCAACATCATGAACACTCAAAACTTAAATGTGGAGAAGCAGAAAGACCAAAAAAAAACCCTGTAAGTAGATCAAAGCAAGGCATTTTGGTACCTGTGCTAGAATGTAAGTGAAGTTCTCCAAACCTCAGTAGGCAGCAAGCAGCACACTCAAGGCAGCATCAATACAGCTGAACAGTCAGGTCATTTTGCAGAGGGAATGAGAATATCTGAAATCCACGGGGAATCAAATTTTCCAGCTTTTGCTTTGTCAGAAGATGACTAAAAACTTCATTCCCTGTTCCTTAGCACCTGTAACTTGTGAGGGTTAGGATCCTGGTGAGAGCTGTCAGTGAGGCAGCAATGCCTGGTAAGAGGCTCTTGAGCTGGGCCAGTATTTAGGCTTTCCCCAAAGCCCAACATAAGTGCTATCCTACTCTAACATGAAATCCTGAGAGATGGCTCCTCTTCCTTTTTCCCCCTAAAACATTTATTTTCTCATGGCAAAGAAGCAGTTCTATCTTCTGATTGCTGTGTACTGTGATCCTCTATTAGATAATCCAAGGTGATGCCTCTGGGAACACAACACTAAGTGTTCCCAAATCAGGTCAATAAATAACAGGGAGGAAGGAGCCCTGTATCTTCTTCTTGCAGGTACCTTGCTCTGGCCTGAACACTAAGCATGTAGTGAATTACATGCTGGTTTTCTCTCTATCTCTTTTTTAATGCCTTTAGTCTGTTGATATTATTGATTGTCCCATTTCCTCCTGTCTCTTTCTGTGATGTCAAAGTCCTCAAAGCAGAAATAAGACAAATCTAAAGGATACCTTGTTTAAAATTCTTGTGGTATGAGGATCTCTTCCCTAGTCTTTCATTGTGGAGTAATTGTTCAAAAGCCTCAATGTATGAAATTTACATTTATGGATATATAGATGAATTCAGGAACAAGCCAGTATATTTAAAAAAAAAAAAAGCTTGAAAGGATGAAATATCAATTGAGAAGGAAATCCTCATGTAATGTGTAATGTTCACCCTTAATACAATAATATTTTTACCATCAATTCCCATGGTCTGAACTATTTCTTCATAACTTCCACAGCAAATTTTCACACTCAGCAACCTAAATTTCATAAAAGTAAAAAAAAAAATGATGATGTTTAAACAAGAACACAGTGGATTCTTGGCAAGAACAGTCTCTAACATTTTAAATGCTCTTGGTGAACACGCACTGATCACTTAATATGAGGTAATGTGGGGATGTATTTTGATAATTTTTAAGACAAACAGTAGGGATTACATATCTGATCAAACAACAGTAGTGATAAATGGACATGTGGGCAATTGATTCAGTACATTCGTATCTGTACTCCAGTCTCTCATTTCTCCATCACTTCAGTTCCTAAATATCATTTGAATTTTACTGGCTCTGGCCTGAGGTGCTGTCTGACAATGTGTCTGAGTACATTTCAACACACTAAGATTCCAACCTTTAAAAGAAATACATTAAACCCTATTCCATATACAGTTTATAGTTTACATAATACAAAATACATTAACAGAAATGCATTCTAAAGTATTTTTCCAAAGGAGCAGAGAAAATGGGAGGAGAGTCTAAAGAAATTACCACACTAAACAAGCAGTGAAATGCCTATCCAAGTCCTGCCATGGGCAGCTCTGAAACACATTATAGCACATCGTGTTCTCTATGCAGAATCCCACAGACATACAAGAGAGCAAATATTTATTTCACAAATTTGGACCCTGTAGTGGAACATAAACATTTTGTATGTTGCCTGTAGCTCATTATCACAGATCCAATGTTACATTTCTCAGAAATCAATCACCTAGGGTGCACTTTGTACTGAGATCCAGGATAGGCAAGGAATAATAAGGCTTTGTATTTTGATGATAGTCCAGATGTAAGTATAGGTGTATCCTCCAACAGCCTGCTAGAGAGCTCCGAGTACCTTGACCGTGGGCCAATCCCATCAGTATTGTACTGTTTATGGTCCATTCCTCACATTCACAGCCAGCCCTGGAGTCGGCTCTGTCTGGACTGTCCAAGAGAGCTGGGTGTTCTTGGCCAAGGAGAGAGTGTTTTTCCACAGCGGGGATAGAAAGGACTCAAGTGGGTACTTGTGAATGGGAGGAGAACTAGACAGGTTTCTGCTGATGGGAGGAGGAAACTCCTGGTCAGTGGTAAGCTGTCAGCAGAGGAAGAGCTATACACACATGTATTTCAGGAAAGAAAACAGAAATCTTGATGGGGCCCACACTTGATTCTCCACTGAAAAGTCTTATATTTGAGATGTCATCTGGAGGTCTCAACTGACAAGCATGAGGTATATGTAGTCTTGCATGTCTCCAGAGATATTTCCATACCCAGGGAGAACATCAACTGTGATCTCAAAAAACTTGAAATGCACAGTAGTGCACTGCATCTAATGCCATACTAGCCCTCATTAATTTACTCTTTTTCTCCATTAATTAGAGGTGATGCTTCTTCATCCACAGCACACTTTGAATCATCCATTTGCAGTATCTGGTAACTGAAATCTGTGACTGCAAGAAACATCTATTTTATAAGCTGAAACAAAATACCCTGTAGTCTTAGAAAAATGCTATTTAACCCACTTTAACCCAAGTGTGCATTGGATTCTTTAAAAATGTATGACACGAATTGCAGGGACTGACTATATAAAAAAAAAGTCAGTGTTTGTTCTTAAACTATTACACAGGAATAGCTACAAATCTCTCTTTGTGTTACTAAACAACACAACAGACAAACTGTTCATGATTTTGTTTTCCACAGATCAAGTTTTCTTAACCTCTTCTGTATAAATTTTGCAGTTTTTCATGGTCTGCTCAGGCTCATCAGATCACTATCTCCGGCTCAGTCCTGTTTATTATCCATTTCCATTCTTGGCTACAGTGGTGGTACCCGCAGAACAAATTAGGGCAAATTTATGAGATGCTCTAACTAGAAGTCTCCCACTCATGATACTAAGCCTTTCTATTACCCAGAACTGTCTGGGAACCAACTTTTCTCACCTGCATGTTGTGAATCTCGGGAGAGGTAGATTAAGGTGCTAAAAGACCAGTTGTGTTCACTTCATAATCCATGTGGGAAAACCCTAGAGAGAATATCTTGAGGAAAATTAAGACTGTTGGTGTTTATGCCGAGAGGCCTCAACTGAGAACCAGACCCTGGTTCTCTATTCCCCTGATTGTGCTGACAGTCCAAAAAAAGGAATTCATCAAACTCCTCCCCATTGCCTACACTCCTAAGACCCTGTGGATTGACAGAATAAAAAGAACACGGTATTGTTCCTTTCTGAGACATAAGTACTAAAACTTGCATTAATACCCATTAATGTAAGGGCGAGTCAGGAGCTGGCTCCCTTAGGGTCCCACTGATAAAGGGTAGTAGTTAAAGTTAGTAAGCTCAGAAGTCTAAACAGTTTATCAGAGCAGTGGAACAGACTCCACAAAGAAGTTGTGGAGTCTCCTTCCCTGGAGACTTTCAAGACCTGTCTGGATGCATTTCTGAGTTATCAGCCCTAGTTTGATCCTGCTCTGGCCGGGGGATTGGGCTTGATGATCTTTGGAGGTCCCTTCCAACCCCTACCATTCCATGATTCTGTGATCTTGTATCTAAGTAATCTTTTGTATACCCTCTTCCTATTGACTATAGAGGAAATCTGATAGAATTCCACAGCTCAATTGTCCACTCATCTTTGCCACTTTCAATAATTCGGTACTATCAGCAAATTCTGGCACTTATTTCCCAGCCTCCTCCCAGAGCACTTCTTTATATGCTGAGCACAAATCCTTACAGAACTCCTTTAATGACATCTTCTGTTGCGAAAAGCTAGCGCAACTCTCTGCACGTTATACTCTTTTTGACTTGTAGAGATGCTGAAGCTAAGTACACAGCTATGGCTCGTGCCAGCAATTATACCACTCTGCCATTAAGTAATCACCAATAATATCTAAAAATGTGTGTCCCAGTGCAACATTTGCCCCATTTTTATGGTAACTGGAGGATCCCACTACAATTGTGTGCTGTGCCCTTGCGGTGTCTCTGATTTCCCACTGCCACCCAGGTCAGAAGGGCAGTAGTACAGGCTTCCTATACTTCCTGTTGGGCCTGAATTCAAGCCACACAGATCAAATAAGTTATTTGGTATGGGGTTAGTTTGTTCATTTGGACTGATTCTAGATAGTCTGTGAAAAACACTGCTACTCCACTACCAGCATGTTTTGTTCTATGTTTTCTATGTGTTCTGTGTTTGCATTGCAGTGCTTAATCAATTGTCTTCCTACCACAGACATCCCACTATAATAGTGTCTTCATTGAGGGCTAAACATAACAAATTCTCCATCCCATTTCTTAGTCTTCTTACATTGGTATGGAAGCACAGGTGTCATTTCTCTGATTCTCTTTCTGTCACTCTATTTCAGCAGTACTGTGCTTTACACTTCATTGTGTTTCAACTTCTTACAGATTCTTCACTGAGGACAGGCTATTCATGTGTCTATGGCAGGGGAAACACCATACTGAACCATGTGCTAATGGCTTTCCCCCTGGAAATCCGTTTCCCATGGCTCAAAAGCTCATCTACAGTCCTACTTTTTGGGGCCAGCAGCTTGCTTCAGATGAAGTTCATTCCTTCTTTGGAATGAAGTGGATTGTGAACACTAAGCATGTAGTGTTCAACACTATGGTGGAGAGAATGGTAGAGATTTACAGATTCATGAATGGTGTAATAAACATGAGTAAAAAATTATATTTAGAGTGTGTAGGCTGTTTTTAAAGGTTATATGTGTCAGTAGTCCTCATGAGGCTGACTCAATTGTTTCTGAATATATATGAAGATATGAGACATTCTTTCAAAAATTATTACTGGTTCTCCTTTCCAGTGTTGCTGAGCACCAGGTTTGGGACAAGAAACATATGCCTGTCAGAAGTTCAGGGCATTAACATTCCCTTCAAGGAAATGGCACAAGTGATCAGTTACTCATTTCATTAGACAAGCATCAGGAAGATCACCTGGAATTGTTATGTGAAATTTCCAGAAGCCAAATTCTTGAGATATTCTTGTTGCTCTTTTTAATTGTTGTTTTTTTCTTATTGTTAATTATGGATGCCTCAGACTATCTGTCTTGAAAAGGATCAAAATTTACCTTGTAAACCCACTCCTGAGATATAGTATAAGATGCTATAAATGTTTCTTGTATTGTTTCTGTGTCTTAATACAGGTGTAGTCATAAATTTATACCAGTGAGCATAAATGGAGTGCATTTTCATATGCTTTAAAATAAATTGCTCTGAAACACCTGTGATTAAAAGAGAAACTCATATAGGTAAAGAGAAGAGGGTGGCTACAAATCTAATTTAAAATTGTTTTAAACCAATCTGAAGATCACAGACCACCTGAGTAAGCTCAGACACAAACAGAACATCTTAACTCGATCTGCATTCATGTGTACAAAAAAAAAAGTCCAAGAAACTTCACAGAATCAGTGACTCAGGCTGACTGCTTGTCACAGGCCATGGGATAACCAGTTCTCTCTTTTCTCCATCTCTTAGCAAAATGCTGCCATCCAGGCCATGCCTTAGCTGGCAACACTACCTGTGTGCTGCTGTCCCCCTTACAGTAAGCCAGTCATTTGGCACTGCATTGCAATATGTGGTGAGAGAAACAGCATCCTGCAGATAATAAAGGTTATTGGTTCCTCAACAACATGTGTACGTGTGTATGTGTACACAGAGAAAAATAGAGTGTGGGTGTTATGAAGAGAGGGAAAAAGAGAGAGACAGAGTGGAAAGATAGCATTTTCTATTGATCAATATTTACAATCAGGTCAGAGAAAATATTTTTCCAATCAGACTGGTTTTTTCCCAAACTGCAGCTTGAAGAAAACAGGAAGAAAAAAAAATCCTCTATTTTTCCAGATATCATACCAGGATGCCAGCCTTTTCCTAGGTCATCACATCAACCTTGCTGATTGTTCAGCCCACTGTGATCTGCGTAAGTTGTTTTAGCAGTTGTGTACCAACAGCAAACATTCGCCTTTTGCCTTCCTGTGTCACTGAGCTTCTCTCTTTGCCCAGGAGCTCCTGGCCAGCTGCCACAGACAGGAGACTCACCATCTTGACTCGGTCATATTTATTAACTCAGTCTAGATAAACACAGCTGATCAGCAGCAGCCAGTGTACCTTACTCAGCTATTTTTTTCTGACAAACTCTATAGTCATGGGTCACAACTGTGTTATTTTCTTGAAGGTGGCTATCTCCATAGAGCTCTGGAGAAGGATGTGGCGTCAGTGAGAAGTGTGAAAACACAAGGCTCCAAAACAAGCCCTGTGAGCCTCTACAACTCCTAGGAAACAACTTTTCACAGGTTAATTGAAGAAAGCATGAATGAACAGACACGAGCTTAATTAATTCGCTGGTTCCAATTGAAAGTGACATTTCTTGGCCCATCCAAAGAAAGGAAAGAATGTGAGTTTAAATAAGGGAAAATATGCTAGCCAAAGAGGCATAATTGTCTTCAGGGAGGGTGATTAATTGCCTTAGAATTCATGGTCTGAAAGCTGATGTATAAATGTTTAGTAAACACCTAAGACAAGCTGATACCAAATATTCTTGAGTGTAACTTTTGTCACACTTGTCAGTTATGTTTTAATTTTAAAGACATAGGTTTGCCTTGCATTGAAGCTGCAGTTACAGAAACAATGAGTGGCAGCAACGTGTATGGGTACCTGGGGGAGCTGCTGTAGGAAAGAGAGCATCCTGGCATCCCCTTCTTGCTGTAACAGTGCTGCTCATCTGCAGCAGCTCAGGGGTGGGCACAGGTATATTAAGCTCACACCTACCAAAAGAAATACTGAGAATCAGAGAGTCAAAACAGGGAGCGAAATGATTACATGTTGTGTTCCTGTCTGTCTGCTGTTTAATCTGTTGCTGCTCTGAATTACCCTGTCTTGCATTTTCTGGTTTACATTTTTCTGTTAAACAACACAACTGGCTGGATGCTTTCTGAAATTCTTTGTGTGGGAGTACTGAAGCTCTGCTAAACAAGCCTTGGAAGAGGAGAGTTAGTTTGATGGGTGCTGGTCAGTGAGCTCCCATTACCACCAGAGATCTGTTGTGAGAGGAAGGAGAATGAAGCCTTTTCACTTCTGACAGCTGTAGCATAAATCTTTATTAGTTTTATTGTATTTGATTAAAATAGTTCTCAGCTGGGCTCTCTGTGGAAGTCAAGGCTACACTTTGCCCCTGTTTTTCACCCTGAATAGGGATTTTGTTCCTATGATCCTCTGATGTCATGAGCTCAATTTTACTCTTGATGCAATGCCAACTTGCACTTCTTCCCTAACTTCCAGCATCATGGTAACAGGCTGAGGGAGATGAGGGAGCCTGTGTGTCCAGTCATCTACCCACCGGGGCATGGGACTGAGAACAGAAAAGGAAGATGAATAGAGAGCAATCCAAATCCCAGTCCAAATAAGCTGAATAAAGTTACAGAACAGGATAAAATAGTCCTTCTTACCTTCAGACCTGCTGTCTCAGCTCTGGAGGCAATAACAAGCTGGCTTTGTTTTGTGATCCATGCTCTGGTTTGTGGAAGAAGGCAGGCAGCCAGGGGAGCTGGGGTGCGCTGTCTCCCGGCAGGCAGTGGGCATGTGGATTGAGGCGTATCATGAACACCTCAAAAACTCCTCATTTTTCCACTCCTTTGATGTTATTTGGGCAAGTGTGAACCTTTCCAAGGAAGTGATGATACAGTAGAAAGGATATGCAATATTTTCCAAGTAACTTTTCCCTCACCTACTATCTTAAAGAAAGTTGGTCCTCTCTTATTGGTATTTACTCTGTTCCATGGTAAAATTACTTGAGAATAGAAGAGAACATAAATTCTTCCACATGTGATATAAATGCTGAAGAAAACAATGATCATAGTAAGTGCTAATATTTTATATTAGCTTCTGAAAGGAGCACTAATCTATCTCAGGTACTGCTATATATCTCAACAGGTGGTGTTAGAAGGGTGGTAAAAATCAGCTTTGAAGAAAAAAGGTGAAAAACAATAAAAAATCTTTGTTGAACTATTTAGATTTCCAGTGGTATTATTGTAAAACTGCTTAAGAGAATCAGTTGCTGCTAAGGTTGCCCTATCATTTCCCATTTGCAGGTCCTATTCTCAGTTGTGTATAATGTTTCTGAACTCTCATTTGGACAAAACTTTCCATGTCTAGTGTCTGCTTTAGGCTGTTTTATTTGTGGAAAAATATCAGCCAAAATGATTCACTGGTTTCTAAGTAAGAGGTTAGTTAAAAATACATTGTTACACAGTAAAAATGTTCTGTTCACTTTTCCCTGGAGGCACTGCAGCACCTCTCTCATTTGAAACCCGAAGTAGAAATTGGTCTTGGTGCAAAGGCTGAGAGGAGAGGTCAGGCAGTACAAGTGGGCTTAGACCACTTTTTGTTGTGTAGGTAGTAAACCAAGAAGTCCAGTAATCTCTCCTCACTGGACCGCTGCCAGCAGATGTCTGTCAAATCTGTTGTTGGGTCATACATCTTTTTCCCCTCAACCCATCTGCCACTCCTGTGCAGATCCTGTGAGGTGGTCTGCACAAAACAGGGTGCTTTGGGCTGTCTGCCCAGACCACTCTTTGGCTGTTGCAAACCATCATGGCCAAAAATTGCAGATGCTTCTCTCCTTTTCCAGGATGAACTGAACTGTAGGAATTTGGCTGCTGAATTGTCAGCATCTGGGAAGAGCAGTTGGTGTTTCCATGGGTAGCATCTAGTGACATCTCTCTGAGATGATATTTTTAAAGATTAAATTGCTGGGGGGGAAAAAATTTTTACAAAATTAGGTTTTGAAGACCATCTCCCACATTGCAAAGTCAGGCAGTGAAAGTTTGGCTTTCCCCCATGGGTCCCTTTTCATTGTGTACTGCACAGTTTGTACAAGATCTTGAATCACTTCGCTTCTGATATGCTGGCAGGGTCCAGGCAGTTCCCAGTTTCTCCTAAAAGAGGGTAGATTTAGACTAGATAGAAGGAAGCCATGTTCCAGTGTGGGTGGTGAAACACTGGAACACGTTGCCTGGAGAGGCAGTAGAAGCCCCATCCCTGGAAACATTCCAGGCCAGGTTGGAGGGGATTCTGAGCAACCTGCTCTGATTGAAGATGTCCCTGCTCCCTGCAGGGTGGTTAGACTGATGACCATAAGATGTCCCCTCCAACCCAACCCATTCCATGATTCCGTGATCAGGACAGCACTCAGGGCTGATGGGGGTGATCTTGCCACAGCAGGAGCAGCACCCCAGGACAGTGTTCCTCTTTGCTGGGCTGTTCCGGGCAGCTGAGGATGCAGCCACCCGGTGTCCCAGGGGTGCCCTGCTCAAGAGCCGGAGCTGAAGAATCTCCCTGCGCGCCTGGGTACCAGGGCTGCCAGTGACTGCTACAGCGCTGGAGTCATTCCCCCTTGGTACCACAAGATGGCAGGGCCTTAATTTTAAATCTCCGTTTCATATCTCTGTTTTATTTATTCTGCTTTTTTCAAGTTCCTTTCAATTTGGGGCTGTGTGACACTTTCAGCTGCAATTATTGTTTAGTTTAAATGAGGAGTTTAAATGATATTTTTTTAGGGAAGAGATTTTATCTGCATAGCAGTTTTGCTTTAGCTCTAGGATTGGTTAAAGACTTTAAAAAATGAGACTGCTTTACAAGTATAACTTGGTGGAAGTGCATCTTTTTGGCTCCTTTTTGGTACCATTTATTTCTTTTTGCTTCTGGAAGTAGTTCAGACACTGCAAATATTTTGATACTGGTGTACGTTACAGAAGCTGCAATAGTTTATAGGAAAAAAAAAAAAAAAGCCTCAGCTTTTGTCCTTGGACAAGACCTTAGCAAAAATATTTTCATTTGAAGAAGACAAATGTTTGGGTTGTTTTTTTTTTCTGTTATAGAGGTATTTTCCCAAGTGCACTGACAGAGCCCATCACCGGCCTTGCCTGATGTCAGCTCCTTCCCTCCCACACCTGGACAGGACATTACATTATGAGGAGGTTTTCTAGGTGGGACTGAGGATGGGATTTAATGCCTGTGCATACACTGAGCCACCCTTCCATCTTCTTTCATTAGGATAGAGCTCTCCCTGGGAAGGAAAACAATGGCATATATGACTGGCATAAAAGACTGTTTAACTCTATCACCTCTAACTCTTTTACATAAGAGGGCATTTCCCCATCCTACAAATTGTCTAGTTTAGCCTTTGAGAGCTTAGAGCAAATACCACATGCAAATCTCTTAGGAGGCAGCAGAGAGTGCTGTTCAATAAGCAGCAGTCTGATTTTTTCAGTCTGATTTTCTCTTTTTTTTAAGTTTTAAGGCAAAATCCAAGAGGAAAACATAAAAGGATATAAAATTAGTACTTGACTGCTCATAGTAAAGTGTCCTTTGTCCTCTGTAAATTACATGGTGTACTAAATACCAGCTGTTATGAGACCAACAAAAGATGTGAACAGTTTGTCTTGTACAAGTCCTGTATCTCACTGTGGGCTTGGCAAATCCATTTTTCCTGACTGGGCATCTCACCCACACATCGGTCAGTGACTAGCAGGTGGGCATAGAGGGGAATATCCATAACATAGCCTGGGGAAGGTGGCAATCACTTTCTGCCAGCTACCAATTCCAGAACTGAGCCCTGGAAAATTCCTTCTCTGCTGCTACCCTTGTTCTGGTAGTCATCAGGGCCGGACAAGCAAAATAAGTACTCCTTCATGCCAACCGGAGTAAAGTGCATGCCTTTTCTTCTTTGGAGACAGAATAAAAATTAAAACTTCAGTAGTAAAAGCAAGATCAGCAAGGATCTTGTGTTACACATGATGAGGTAGTGGAGGACCAGGAAAATTCTAGCCAGAGCCACAGAACAGGAATAAAGGGAGGAAAGTCAGAGAAAGGCAATTACAGTAGTAAACCAGCTGGGAACTAAAACCAAACAGATAACCCTTAGACCATCAAGTACTGACTGAAAGGGAACAGCCCTGCTTTTCCAGTCAGTGCAGAATTTGGGAACTAAGATATTTCAATTAAAATTAAACTTTGGAGAGGACACTGTTTAGAAGGGTCTATTTTAGTGTTCGTGCTGGGATTGAGACTAACTAATGAATTTAATACATATATTTTTGTGATATAAAACCTTCTGTCTAACTTGCAATTTCCAAAATTTCTAATCTGTTCCATGTGTTACAAACAGGTTTTAAAAGCAAGTACATAGACGCAAACTCTCTGAACTCCTATGAAAAAAAATCAAGCAAACACAAAATAACCATTCTGAGTATCAGTTTTGGCAAACAGATGCTAGTCCTTTTATACAGTTTTGGTTATGAACATGTTGCATGAAAAAATATACCTACAGAACAAAAAGAGGCAGTTGGAAAAGGCATGTTTTATCTTCTATTTACAAGGAAAAGTACTTATCTGGTTAGCAGACTACCCCCTACCAATACAGGAATGTTCTGTAAAGGAGATAGCCTTTGTCAAAGATGACCTTTCCCAGACAATAAAGCCCTGGGATTTCACACAGGAGATGAACAAACAATTGGACAGATTTCATAATCAGGAAGCCTTGGCCAATAGCCTTTTCCAGAGTTCCATAATTTTACTTTGCCTAATTGTCCCAAATTCCCTTTAAAGATTCCCTCTCCTCTTCTGTACCAATACACTCCTTGTACATTCCTAGCAGTCCTCTCATCTCTGTGGTGTCCAGCTCCCACATGCACATTTTCAGATTTACCCACCATCACCCCTCTGGCGTGGTGTGGATAGTGTATCAGTTTAATGGCACACATATTTCTGATGATGGTGTGTGTAGGCTACTGAACCTGAGACTGAAGCTTGGTTCAACGCAGCAGGTATTAAGCCTCTCCTTTCCATCATGCCTTTCAAAAATACCCACAGGTTTCACATATAGGGCTCTCCTCTCTAAAGCTCAGTTCTTCCCCACCCCAGCTTAAAAGCACTAACCTCTGGAGGCATGTTCAGTTGGACATATTTATTGATAAATTGTTTTCCCGCTGTCTGGTTCATGTGGTGCCTTTCTCAACTTTCTGACCTGGTTTTCTAAATCTTGCCAGCCTCGAAGAACCAAATCCTCTGCTGCTGGAAGTTGAGGTGGACTCATACAGCTCTATAATGGATTTGAGTCACCTTCCATCAGCAGTGGATCCAACCTGTTAAGTCTACAAATGTGTCCAGGTTCAGTATTTCAATTACAGCCTCCCCAGAGAGGCACAATCTGGGAATAGCTTCTGCCAGATTTGTTACATGATGCTACAAATAATTGCCAACACTTGAGCAGCTTTATGGCTTTCACAGCATATTGCAGACTTGTAACTTGATGTCTAAAAGACATAGATATTTATAGCAGTTCACTGTATTCCCCAGAAATGCCTTGCAAGGTTTTTCTCAAGTTATGAAGAAGTTTTCAAACTCTCTCTCCTTAAATGTCTTAAGACACTCTCTGATAACAAGCCAGGCATACAATCTTAAGAGAATCAGTGGAAAACATACTACACAATATCCTCTTTTAGACCCAAGAGCAGAAAGTTTTAATAAAACCAACAGGAGATTCACAGAAATGCTATTTGTCTTGATAAAGTAGGTATTTTTAATATATTTTCTACCATACTGATAATCTATGCTAAATAAACCCAAAAACCATTTGAGTCGTCACATTATTTTTTGCTCCTTCATAAAGCAAGGCTTTCCATACTATTGTGTTGAGCTGAAAGAACCTTTCATTGTCTATTCCCTAGGTTAGAGCAGAGCAAGGAGTCAGCAGCTTGGATTTTCCTTTCAAGGTCTTAGAAACTTCCAGTGAAAAACTACCATTACCTTTCTTAAAAATCACTCCAAACAGGGGAGTCAAATCATGATTCAATAATGACAGTGTGCTGAGGAAATGGTTGCTTGAGACTATAAAATTAAAAGAGTACTTTTTTTTTTTTTCTTTGCCACTATTTCATAAGGGAGTTTTAAACCACCTGTAATGAGGCTGCCTGGTGGTTAATTAGTAAGAGAATCACATTCAGCTCTCAGCTGGTTTCTTGATCATTAAGATGGAAGAAGCTGGAAGCCTTTACAAGGTGATGTATATGTAACCCATGGGAGACACAAATAGGAAAGAACGGTCTTATAAAAGGCAATTTACTTTGCCAGTAACTCTCTGAATCTCCAGGAGTATTTATACAATCTGTTTGTGGTTTACAATAAGAGGTTTCTGTCTCTCAGAGCTTAACTCAGCACCACAGTGTTAGTTGCCATTGACAGTGAGACTGCAATATGTTGTCCCAGGTCAGATGTGATGCCTCAGATTCACTGTTACTGAGTACATGGAAAGTGTAAAAAGATGTTTATTTAAAGTAAATATTTTGTTAGTATGGTCTTGTGTGAAGTTTTTCCTTAACATCAAATTCTGTCAGACAATAGTTGACTCTTCAGGAGGACCTGTGTTCTGCACCATCCTCCTCTGCTACAAATAGCAACTCGAGGCCTCAGCTGGCTTGAAGCTAGGCAGAGGGAATAACACTTGATAACATTTAAGGAGCACTGGCACATCCCAAGTAAAATCAACAGTATGTGGGGGTGCATGGCATCCAGGGAAAAAGGGCTGCTTTTTGTAAAGTAAGTACAAAAAGTCCCAACACAACCCACATATGCTTTTAGCATCTGAGGCTTAAAATACAAGGAAAAAACATAAGTTGAATGAAAATTAGGACCCACTGCATATTCTGTATCTTTTTAATGAGTACAAGGTTGGGATATTTCGAGATAGTCAGCTCTCTCACAAAAAAAAATCATGCTCTGCCAGCTAAGAACTGCTGCAATACGTACCTATTTAGGTACCTATATGATGTCTATGGCATAGTAAAAGTTGGTTCCTGCAGTGATCTGGAAATGATCTTAATAATTAAAAACACAATAGAACAATTTTAACTCAAATAAAATTATATAGAATAAGTTTAGTCCTAATAAGTTTGAAAGATAAAAGCTTTTGCCTGTCCAAGCCCTGTTCTGTCTGTCCTGGACTCTTCCAGTCAAGGGAGCAAACAAAGAATTGCACAAGGATTTCATTCCAAGCAAGCAATGATAAGGTGCAAATGATGCAAAGGTTTCTACCTTAAAATTACCACTTGCACAGTCCCAGCATACCAGCCTTCTTCTTTCTGAATTCATTTATTTACACTTCTAGGGTTTGTTTGCATTTAAGTAAAGAGCTGGAAACTTAATTCAAAAGACCTTCTTACAAATCTTAACAACACAGTTTAAACATCAATAATTTTAAAAGGCCACTCCAACATGCATTCAGTCAGCCACCTCTACACCATTCACCAACCTTCCTAACTGTGCCTGATGGTTAGATGTTATAATGAAGATGTTGCTTCTAAGGCAGATATTCACAGTGCTGACTATTTTTCCTGTATATGAGAGCAACTATCCTCCTTTGCACTGTTAAAAAGTCCCACTTTCTTTAGATCTTTACAGCAGCCTATTAAAATCCTTGTAGTATACATATAACCCAGCTATGTGGTTTCTTCACTTCTGAGTTCCCATCACATAATAAAATAGATCTATCAAATTTTGCAAATGTATTTTGAAACAAATGAAACATATTTCATCTACTCCTTATAAATTCCATGGAGACCCAAGGCAATTTGCAGGGCAGCCATGAAAAAGCCAGTGGCCACAGTTAGTTCCAGCCCTCCTCACCATGGCCAAGGGGCAAGGACCAGCAGAGCCCCTGAATTTCCTCATGCCCCACTAGCACAGAATTCCCCACTGGAGTAATAAACAGGTCACAAGCAGCGCTATAAAGACTGGAAAGGCAGGGCACGGGGCAAACAAATGTTGCTGGAGTCAACGGTTCACTCACCACAGTTGCCTGGGAAAAGCTTCCTGTTCTCTGCATGTTTTTACAGCTGTGGTAGGTGTAGTCTTGACAGTTTGTACAGGTTGCCTTGAAGACAGTCAGATTTAGCACAGGTACTGGAAGCAGGAGCTACTATTCTCCTTTGCCTTCTGCAGTCACATAAACCAGGGCAAAGCAGATTTTAGAACAGTTATGTTAATGACCTCATTTAAAAATCTTTTTTCACAATTTAATTGTGGAAACTTACACACTATGCAGAAGCAAATGGTCCTCCATGAGATTTACCTTGTATAGGTAATACCCATATTATCTTATTTTGAAGAAGAGAAGGATGAGTAGGAGAAACAGTCACAAATTTAGCAAACACATTTTACCTGTAAAAATGTGTAGTGTAACTATACCTGCTGGAAATTCTTTTCAACATCAAAGTCTGGGTATACAATGTAAACCAAGTGGGTAATATGAAGAGCCACATCTGATTATGTGGGATCATTCAAGCGGTGATAGGTGTGATTCTTGCTCAGTGGTTTTGGAAGAGCTTTCACTGAATTTTAGCATGTCTTCTTTTAAGCAGGATGTACTAACTCATCCTAAAATGGCCAGCTCTCAATAAGTCACACTTCAGATATCTTAAATCATCTTAGGTTTGCCTGATATATTACAGTATTCTTGCAAACTGGAGTTACCACAAAGCTAAAAAATCCAGTCTGAGAAAATATTCTACTTAGACTTGATATACAAACAAATTTTGTTCATGTCTTTATCCTGTGTGAGTGCATTAAGCACCAGGCTTTAGGTTTTGGTAGCCAGAGGTTACCAGAGGCACGTGCACCATGAATACTTTGCAGGGGCTGAAAAAGAGAAACTTCATGACTTCTCCCACCCCTTTGGTCAGCCTGTGTCAGGCTCAGTGTGCCTGCAGGATGCTGGTCCCTGGTGGGACCAATGGTCTCAGGGGTATTCATGGCCCAGGAAAACCCCTGTGGGGAAGAAGGAAGCCCCCCAGAGCTCTCTGTGTCATAGCTGTAATTTTCTTTCCCCAGCTTTCGCCTTTGCTAAAAGGCTCAGGCTAAGTCTGCTAGCTCTCTCTCATGCAAAGACAGGGATGTACCAAAAATCAGAAATATGAGGCAGAGAGTGGAAGGAGTGGAAATTTTTAAACATTCCAGAAGTAATAATTGGTCTAAAAATAGTCACTTTCTGCATGAAGGAATGAAAGAGGAGAATGGGGCCAGTGTTTCTGCTAGGTTTTATTTATTAACTTTGTGACTCTTCAGCATCTGGGATAATATGGCCATACAGTCCCTGTTTTTAATAGACCAGTCCAGTTACCAAGCCAGACCTCCCCGGTGTAAGGGCTTGAACCCAGCACAGTTGCATTCCCACTGACTGCAGGTCTACTTCTTGACCTTCCAACAGTCCACACTTGAACCCAGCCTAGACATCACTATGATGCAGGCACGGATGGGTTAACATGAGGATCACATGATGGGCCTTGTGGATGGGACATGCGAAGAGAGAATGAGACCTTCCTTTACAGGGGCAAATAGAAAAGCTACATAAACCCCAATGCTCCCTTCTCAATCTTCCTCCATCCTGGTTTTATGATACACAGGCAAAATCCCAAACGGTTGTTGATTCAGATAATATGAATGTTTGAGAAGAGCCATATGTTCACTTAATGGAAGCTTTATAGTAAATAAATAACCAAAACAAACTGATTAAATAGTAGTAACAGTATTTCTATAGCATTACCTACAGGTGGCAGGCAGCCAGACCATTGTGTGATGAATCTGTTTTAAGGAGAATGGTATTTTCAATTGCTGTTGCAGAATGCAACTCCTTATCCCACTAAAATATCAATATATTTAGCTTCTTCCTTCAAAGTCTTAACACTTTTCTTCACACAAAAAAGCTTTGAATGGCAAAACTGTTAAAATGACCTATTACATTAAATCATTTTAGGCTCATTTTTCCTTATTCACTGATTTTCCAGTGAAACTGTGATTTGCTTGACAAAGGTATTTACTGTTGTCCAGGCTTGAGTTAGAACAGAACTACATCTGTTCTGTGGTTTTCCTTTTCAGATAAATCTCTTCTAACTAACAGTACTTTCTGAAGTTAATAGCATATTTTTGCAGACAGCGTCTGCTTCTAGAAGTGATAACGCTTGGTGAGAGTTACTACCAAGGACTGGTATGCAGAAAGACCTTGTTTATACTTGTTCCTATGGTGACCAAGGTTACTGCTGGATCTTGTGTACCATGTTGGGGGTGCAGAAAGAAAAAGACCACACCTGGAGGAAGGAGTGTGCAGGAAAGGTGACCCTAAACTGACCAATAAGGTCTTCTATCCCATAGGTGTCATATGTACTATAAAGCTGAGGGAACATGAGGGTCAGGCTTCTTCTTCCATGGCTGGTGACCAAGGAAGACTCTGTCTGTTGTCCCTTCAATCCCACTCCATGTCTTCCTGAATCCAGTTCCAAAATCCAGCTCCTGAATCTGGTTCCAATCTGCTGCTAAGTCCAGTCTGGGACTTCCCCAGTACCTGCTCTACACCACCAGTGTGACAGTGACCTGTATATTTAATTTTGTTATTATGTTCATAACAACTGATTTAGTTTTCTTTTCCAATCCAGAAGTCTCTGTTCCTTATTCCTGTTCTCTTCCCCCTTGGGAAGGCAGAGGCATCTGTCATTCTTCTAATGGCCAATCCAGCCCTAACCCTTGACAACTCTATATGCTTTTAACTGTAACTACTATGGAAGCTTTGGGTAGCATTACAATGCAAGCATATATGCTGTGGCATAGTGTTTATAGAAAGCCACAGAAAACTGTGCCTGAGAGCTTTTTCATCTGCAGTGTGATTAGGTATCTGTTTACCTACCTTTTTTTAATTCAGTGTCATGATTAGCTCATGGCATTTCTCACCTTTATCCTTGCTTTGAATTTTTGGCAATTTCAGACTTTCATCTTTTCTTTTCTTTCTTAAGTTAAGCTTGTTTATTAACGTAAGGTGCTCACATTTGTTCTGGATCTTTTTAGATGGAAGTATCCCAGAAATGTATCACCAGTTCCTCTTTATTTACTTGTGAAGCAAAATTTTCCTTTCCATTACTCCAGAACTCATAAAACAGTTTCAGGTTAAACAAAAATGAACTTTTAGTGTATAAGGCAGGTCTTCCTGATGTACTACTGGCAGTTATCACTCACAGACATCCTTTCTGAGCCAGCTTTGCTTTACATCATCTCATGGCATACTGGATGGCCACAACAAACACCCATCTGTTCAAATGTTCTCAGGATGGGTGCCCATGGAAAGGAAATTCCTATAGATAAGAAACTGCATTAAATCAAAGAACAGCCAAATGAATAGAAAATAACTCTAGATCTACTTTATCTTCACTGCAAACCAAGTGAACATAGGACTGATGCCAGTATCCCATGTCTAGTAGCAAATGAGAGACAACACTGCATGTGAAAGGACTCTTCTGGACAACACAAATGCTTTCTCATTTCATTCCCTATTATTTTTCCCCTCAGTCCCTGACAAACAGCTGCTCACACGTGACCAATTTAGGGGTGGATTTAAGTGTAAGAAAGGGCAAGGCTCCTGCTACTGCTTCTACAGTAAGATACACCCTGAACTCCAAAATTTCTTAGCTGGAGAATGCCCCAGCTTTTCACATTCAGAACAGATCTGTACAAATAATCCCTTAGAAGACTTTTCTACCTATAATTCACCATGATCATTATTTGTTTTTTGTTTTTCAACCAGTTCTGTTCAGGGATGTGAAAGAGAAAAGCATAGTTCTTATGCTGGCAGGAAGGAGACATTTAAGTAGTTATATTTCTTTACTGAAAATTCAGGGCTTTGACAAAAAAGAATCCATATGGTATTTGGCATAAACCTTTTGATGGCAGAACATACCACTGTCCAGATATATTGAAAACAAGCAGCTGCACAACAACAGTGAAGAAATTTCCCAGGGTTTGGCAGGAGTTGCTCTAACCCCAAGTGCAGTCTGCAGCATCAGGAGAATTTAGTAGACTCTGTAAACCTCTATCATTTCAAACTCCCTTTAAGCATAAATTTTGTGATGAGATTGCAACAGCTCCTGTAAAATTAATCTATACTAGATGAATTCTCTCATCTCTACTTGGGGCATTAGCAGGTTCAGTTCCTCTTTTCTGTGTCTATTATCACATACGTTGTCATTTTGGCTACCCACAAAGGAGCATTACCAGCTTTGTGATGATTTCCTTCTCACTTCTCAAATCCAGAGAAGACGGTTCCCAAATCCTCTTCTTATTTTCCTTCTTACCTGATATTTCTTTGTATCAGAACACCCTGCCCTGATTAAGAGGTGCAACTGCACAGACACATACCAATTGTTATGACTCAATGAACCAAGATGTTCAGCAAACCAGTTTATCTCAGCTCAGTTAGACTGCTTTGGACCTGCTTTGGACTCACCAGATTGTGCAAGAGTGTTCAGTGGCAAAATATGTGTAACAAAGTCCACATGTAACTAAGTCTACAGAGGTTAGCTGTAGTGTGGGTGTTGCAGTGGTCAGGGAAGCACTCTCAACATCCAAAACAACCTATTTTTATAGCCACACTCCAGTAAACTTTATGCAGCAATGTGGAAAAAATTATAGTTTTCTGTAACTGCAGTGTGTTTACGAAAAATGGGGGTTTTTTCAATGTTCAAAATCCTTTTCTACTGTGTGGCATGATTTCACTGGGGAGCAATAAATTAGGTATCTGTTGCAAATATTCCATGCCCAACACCATCTGAGTAAAAAAGTTGCAGATTTCCAAAGAAATAAAACAAAAACAAACAAACAACAACAACACCCTCTTAAACAACAGTTTGGCCTATCTGATGCTCACCATGTGCTAATAATAGCTCCTGGCAGGCTTGTATTCTGGTTCCCTGTGTATTCCAGAGCCTGGCTGTGAGGTAGAAGTTTATTGCTACTGCTATCTAGATCAAACTGAGCAAAGGTGTGCCTACCCCTGGCCAAAGCCCTACTCGGTGTACAAACACCTTAAGACAAAAGGAACACATTGAATTGCCCAGGGCTGGGAAAAAGGCAACCCTGCCAAGTCAAAGGACTCATTCAAGAGTCACTACAAGGAGGTTTGCTGTTCTGCCTGTGTTTTCATCCCTTTCACACACATAGTGCCTACATCTCTCAGGAGCGGAGATGTTTTGCAATGTGTTGCCCACCTTGAATGAATCCCTCCTGTAGCTTTACAGCTCATGTCAGTCAGACACACTCAAATACATGTTAGCAAGATCTGTCCACACAGCAATAACTTCATAATCTGCAGATGAAAAGAACCAAGACAAAATAATACAGCAAGCACCAGGCTGAATGTGGTTAATTAAGTTGCTTTTAGTTTATTAATTTTACCCATATACATAGCTGATTTTGAAAACACCACGTGAAAGATGCACGACAAAGTGTAACAAAATGGCATGGGAAAAGGTTTCAATATGCAGTGTGCCAGTGTGCCTGTTGTGTTTTATATATACTTTACATTGAAAAACAAAAAAGCCCACAGTTTTCAGAGGAAGTATACATTTTATTTTGAACGGGCAAATTTAGTTTATTAATATGTAAAAAAATAAATCTACAATAGCAACAGTGCAAACACATCAGAACTTGCATGGCATACAGAACACAAATGAATAAAAATTATACAAAGGTCCCAACATTTCCTATGGTACTGGCTATGACATGTACAACAAACAACAGCGTGAGGAATAAACTGTAATGTAAACAGGAAGATGAGCTGCATATTACTGGTTCTGTCTTGTATGGTCTCTCTATTTCAGGAGGTAAAGCTGTCATGCCTTGGATCTGCAATTAAAATAATTAAAAAATGATCAGAGTTTTGTCACATAAGATTAGAAATCTGAATTTTGTTCTCTAATGAGTTGGGAGCTTGCATGAGAATCTATTGTTAGTTTTGGACTGGGGTTGTGACTCTTCCTATGCAGACATCAAGCTCAATAAAAAACATTAGTAACCTAAGAGGCTGCCCTACCAGAGGGAATGCAATACTCAGGTGGATGGTCACCAATGCAAGGAATGTAGAGATTAGAGGCATCCTAGGCTGCACTGATCACACAAAGGTGGAGTTCACAGTCTTGAGGGATATGGGCCAGGTGAAGAGTAAAGTCAGGACTGAATTTCAGGAAAGAGAACTTCCAGGTCTTCAATTTTTTTCGTTCATGTAAGAACCCACTATTTTTTTTGTCTACTCAGGCTAAATTGGTTCTTGATTTTGATGAGGAAGGCCAATTTAATGTAATACCACTAATAAGGGAAGGGAAAGGAAAGAGTCCTAGTCTTCACTTTGATTAATATGCCCTAGTAATTTGAAATAGGAAACTGTGATTAAAAGGAAGTACTAAGCACTCCCAGTTCCAGTGAGCTCATTCTTTGACTACATTCTTTTAAGTCATCAGAACTGTTTCTTCATCCTGTAAGATAAAGAAGAGCTTTTTCCAGAAAGAATACCATTAAAAAAAAAAAGCCTATGCCCTCTTGAAAACACTTCTGTGCTTTTCATCATCCTGATGCCCTCTGACAAAAAATCCACTGCCGGAGTGACTACACAGCTGCTACTGGCCAGCAGTTGCGAAGGTCAAGAAGTTTAACCAAAGCTGGTGAATAGTCACGTGCACTATCAATTCCTACTTTCCACACAATGTCTGAAGAGGGACAAATGTTAGAAAAAAACAGAACCTCTTCGATTACTTATAGCACACAGTACTTCATTTACTTCCCATCTGTAGAACAGTCTGATCAATGTTGGAAAGACCCAGGAATGCTGCTTCAGGAAGGGCATTTTCTCCACCCCTTGAAAGCACTGTGTGACACACTCCAGGGCAGTGTGGGCTGTTTTGTAGGGTGAGGAGAATGAGGCAAAAGTCCTTTCCTAGGAAGCATTTCATGAGCAGTATCTCATAAGAGCTGTTTGGCTGCCTACGATCACAGTAGGAGATAACCAGTACAATGGGACAGTCTCCTGTTCTAATCAGAAAAACTGAAAGAAGTAAAATGAAACTGTGGATTTGGACTCTGTAAAGAAGTTCAAGGAACAGCTTATATTTTTCAGCATCTCATTCAACAATAATACTACATGGATTAACAGTTCTTCATAAACACATATCAACACTAGAGGTGACATCTTTCCCAGCAGGCCTGTTAAAATAGCAGTAGGATAAGTAATAACTTCCTGGGGATTTTTTATTTTTTTTTATCTTACACTTTTTTTCATTAAGAGAATTGGGAAATGAAAACTCTACAAGATAAAATCTTCCAAAGATACACAAAGGAAACAGTCAGTCCAAACGTACTTTCTTTGGCTCCATACTGTAGATACCTCTAAGACAGAAGACCAACAGAAAAGCAAGAGATATTGGAAACAGTACTCATATAACTTTAGGTAGTCTAGATGATTGACTTTAGAAGTTGGACCCTTGAGGCTTCCTTTTGCAGTCAATAAGCTTCCCCCAATAGAGTGACTCAGAGAAGAAACCTAATTTAGGGCTTTTGAATCATTAATCACAACACCCTGTGATAAGTTCCTGACAATGGCAGCAGCCAAGGGAGCACAACTTTCTAACTTGGTCACCTAATCTAGACATACTCTCTGATGAGTCCCAGACACACCGAAAGACTCCATACTCCTATTACTGATCCCAAGTACTCATCAAAGATCCAAGATTTCCATTCTTTATAAATACTTTCAGAACTCAAATTAGGTGAAAGGATTGATAAAACAGTCTCATCAACGGTTATTGTAGGTAAATCTAACAGAGCCATGCAAGCAATCTGAGCACATATAACCAGGTACTTATTGATAGGCAGTGAAACAGAATAAATCACATTTAGTTTCATGGCATTGTTGCATTCTTTTCAACACTCAGACTTACCGACCATTCTGCATTATCTGTTTTTGAACATCTCACATTCACTGGTAGTTTAAGCACAAGCTCATTATAGGAGAGACCCTCTGATGTGGACCATTTGAATTTGTTCATTGCATCCATAAAAGACAGGTTTTTATATTGCTTAGGACTCTTGATAATGAAAGGCCACGTCCTAAAGAAAAATAAATTAAGGTATTTTTAAAAATAGATAAATACCATCAAGATAGAACAGGTAAGGAAAAGTTTGTGGAGAAACTATCTACTCAGCAAAACAAATGTACTAGTAACAGGCATATTAAGCCTAACTCACATTCTCAGCTTTCTCTGCTGCTGAAAACTGAAGCAGTTTCATGGATTTTAATAGACTTCACAAAAGTTTGTCAACAGCTTAGGACTTGCTGCCAGGTGCTTTTAGCAATGAAAGACTTGAAGTTAAGAAAAAGAACTACGTTGCTGTTCTCTGATCTACAAACTGAATACAAACCAGAACTTCTTTTGTAACTTCTCAAAAAGATCAAAACAAAAAGCCACACCCTTTACTAGCCTTGCAGGCAGTGTTCCAAAGGAACGTTTGCCATGAGAAAGCTAGTTCCAGATGGCTCTGCCAAGCTCTGGTCATAACTCAAATAGGCCAAAACTCAGCCTAGCACAGGAGTTGCTGTAACACGTGTTGGTTGCCAGCAGCGCCAACAAAACAAATGAGAATAACTGGTGTTGTGGACATTGCCTTTTGTCATGTCCCTACATGCTGGATGCAAGGGGACGTTTGGCCAGGATTGGGATAGTGACCTGCTGTGTGGCTGTGAGAGATCTGACTCTTTGCCAAAGTGTGGGAATCCTCCTCGTGAACAAGTGGGGCCAATCCCATTGCTCACCAGCCAAAGATGTGGAAAGGGATGGAATGAGATTTCTTGTCTTTCATTTAGTAAAGAAAGCTTAAAAAATAATAACAGCAGCTAAAGAAAAACTTTTCCATTGTTCTGGCATTCTTGATTGACTCTACTGGGGTGAATGGAAACAACATGCTGGACTGGTCAAGTTTTTAAAAACAGAAGGTCTAATACAGCTAGTAGAAGAATGAAAGTAGCTTACAATTTATCTAAGTTACCTAATTAATACTTTGGTTGGAGCATGAGTTATCTTTTCAAAGCACTTTAGACAGATCTGTATGATCTTGCAGTAGCCGTCTCCCACTTGCTTTGGGTAAAGCACTGCCTATACCAAAGTTCTTCTCTACTCAGCAACTAGGCATGGAGGACATAATTTTGTTCAAGCACTTTTTTAAACTGTTGTGACCCAATTACTTTAATCTCAACTCTTCATAATTTTTACCACTGTCTGTGCCACAGACAGAGGAAAAAAGAGTTTTAAAGTGAGCCCCACTGCCTTGACCCTGCTTCCAGTTTGCCTTCATGTGTAAGTCAAGAGAAACTTCAGAGAAGTCAGTGAAGCAATTCCAGTGTAAGACTGACACAGAGAGATGAGTATCAGGTCACATATCCTTAGGCTGACAGAGCTTAATGAAACAAGAATTGTGGATTAGGTCATAAATACTAGAGGCATTAATAATCTCTTCTTCTAATTACTATTCCATTTGCGGCAGACAGTCTGCATACTTACTCTATTCAAAACATCTTTATTTCCCCAGGCCAAATGTGCATTTTTTCCTTAAGTACAGTTATCATGAATGAACACTCAAGAGAACATACATTTGTTAGAATATATTCTTTCTAAGCTCAGAAAGACTCTTTGAGCTAGGACTAATCTGGAAACTGTGTTCTCCCTGTATTAATGAGAATGTAAATAGAAATAGAAAATGAAGTAGACACTGATTGCAGTGTGACTTTTTCAAACTCTTGTCTTGGATATAAATCTCAGAACTAAGACCAGTAAACCTGTATATCAAATCACTTTGCAATAATGGTTTTATATGGTTTTGTTAAGATGAACTGTATAAAGAAAGACAGCTTTTAAAATGTAAATGTGATGATACATATCATTTTATTGACCCATTTTATTTTAAAATCTCACTATTACCTTAGTTTAGTGCAACTAACAATACAAATGTAATTTACCTTTCACCATTAATAGTGCATTCTACTTTCTATTGTTTGATTATTTTTCAGTATTTTGTTCATCTGGGAATTTTCCTCTTTAGACTATTCTCACTCTGCAGTCTCTTCCACTGCTTATCTGCTATTGTGATGTTTTAATTTTAAGCACTTAAGGTACACTTAAAAACTGAAATATGGTAGTTATTGATTTGTATATATTCACAAATATCCTGTCAATAGTGGGTTTCCTCCCATCTCCTACCAAAATATAAATTTTATGTTAGATTCTGTAAATCACCCTTGTCCTTAGTAAGGGATATCATTGTGCAAGTCGTCCCTCTGTCACTAAAGGACAGAAAAGCCAGACCCAACAACATGCTGGGAAAAATGCTGTGCATTTTTGTCAGTGTCACCAAGGCAGCTCTGTAAAATAATCTCTGTATGTAAGCAACAGTTCTAGGATCTGGTTGCACTGACATCAGCAGAATTACTGACAACAAATCTACCCAGGGCAATTTGATGATAATGCTCCCACACTCTTTTTTCAAAATTATCCCTATATATGTGGAATTCTGATGTGTTTTAATAAATTGATAGATTTGAAACATTGATATGACACTGAAACATAGTCTTTTTATAGGTGGTTGTGGCAGGTGGAATAAGCAGGAGCACAGCAAAAAGAACAAGCAACACAGACCAAAAAGATGTGGTATGAGTGACTCTGCAACACGTTGCACTATCAAAATGAAATAAAGGTCTTATAAAAATGACCCCCTAATCCCACAGACAGAAATAAAGGTGTTAAATATATTCATAAATATTTTACTTGCCTGACTGGTCTATAGATTTCCTTAACACCAATGAACTGGAGCTGTTCCATTATATCTGGAATACTTGCACATCGAGTGAGGTTGATTCTTGGGTAATAGAGCAGATATGACAGGCACATTTCATTCCTGGTGCTCAGACCACCCTGAAAATGGGATTTTTCTTTTAATCAAGGTAGTATAGGAATCTCACACACACAAAAAAATAGTGATTAGCATTTATATGTTAATGAAAAGTGTACCAGGAGGCTCAATTCAACAGGTTTATCTTTCACGTTAGGTTATCAAGTATCAAGAAGTTAGGACATAATTAATTTAAAAGTATACTGCAAGATCAAGCAATAGCTCCTGACCTTAACAGATGTCAGAAAGAGCCACGATCGATAAAGTAAAACTCGTATAATGTTGAAGAGTACCTCCTAGGAAGCTCAGGTTTATTTTGAGCTGTCTCCAATGTACTTACAATCTACCGTGTTTCAGAAAAGGGGCTTCAAAGTGGAACATACATAGAAAAAAATCTAGTTGGAGAATTAAACTAATAAGTAACCAAATGATCTTTGCCTAGTGAAATAGAGGCCAGGATGGAACATGTATCTATATGGACTCTCCTTGTAAGTATATGTTTAGATAAAGAGTAAGAAAGATAAGAGTTATTTAAGTTATTTAAGTTATAACAAGAACTTATACGTTGACTCAAGAACAAAAGGGCACTAACTGTAAAATAATTAATTAAAGATTTTTTGTTAGCAGAAGAAAAAGACTTTTAAACAGTCTTCCATTGAGAGCCATGGGAAAAACAACTCAAATATTTAAGATCAATCTTGGTAAATATGGACAAGACGACAAGCTGCAAATTCCTGAATAATTCCACAAATCTCACAGAACCACAGTAATTAGAATGGAGGAGACAAAAGACATGAACCAAGGGCCAAGAGCTAATAGGGTCACCACACAGGAAAATAGGACAAAACCTCAAAAACCTTCATTCTCACTTTTTTGCTTTTCTGTATACACCTACTGCATGTGCCTACACGCAAGCTGTGATTCAGGGAAAGGTATCCCTGTGCTGTCTGGATGCCAGGAACAGGTCTTCCTTGCCAAACAGAAACCCCTCAGGTCTCACCTCCCAGAGGCCTGGATTCAGTCCCTCCCAAGAAGGCAGGATCAGCCCCTGGTGAAGGCTGGGTGCTGGCAGATACATCCCTCCCTTCCATAAACATAGTGGGTCTGACATCACTCTGGTTTCATGGCCAGCTTGCACAGATCATCTCATTTCCCAACAACTGAATTTGCTTCACCTCCAAAACCAAGTGGCCACATCACAGTGGCAGGTGCTTGTCCCCTGCTATCCTAAAAAGCTGCATCTGGAAGACCATGTGCTATCATGTGCTAAATCTGAGCTGGACACCCTTGTCCCTAATGGGGATGCCACCCCTGGCCCACTGTGGTGGACATGCACATGGGGCTGCAGCACAGCTGCTCCTCATGCCTTGGCTGCAAGGATGCACAGGTATGGATGGGGTGCATTCCTTTAGTGCCACCCTGGGGGCAGCAACTGTTCGGAAGGGTTCCTGCTGCTGGAAAACCCACTATGTGAGAAAGGTTATGTGCAGAGGCTTACTGCGCCCAGCCTCCTCCTCTCAGCCCAAAGGACCTGCATTCTGCCTGGATTCTACATTAAGCATAAATTAAGCAAGTGTCACATCTTGGTCACAGCATAAGTAAAGGTCAACACATGAGAACAGGCAATCACAATTTGGGGGAAAAATGCATAACAAGTTCATAAAAGTAATTAATTGGAATGTGCAGAATTTGCATGTTACTACATGTTATGAAAAAAGCACTCCTTATACTAGCAAAGTCTGAATTTCAAAGATCTTTTATGAGCTGGCTTGTTTATTATTATAAACTAGTCATAAGAATGCCTTATGCAAGAGATCAGACTGTGATCATAATAGTCTTGATAACTTTAAAGCCTAAGAATCCATGAAATGAAAGATAATACATAATTATGTGCACACAGACATAATCAAGTAAGTTCACACTTTTCAATAGTGCTTTATGAAATGGGTTTTAGTCCTCAATATTTCCTGATATACCCCTCTATTATTTTGATCCATTAAGACTTTCCTTACCCATGTCATGCGAATTCGGTCCACAGTACTGTAATGACATTCCGTTATTAAATTATCCCCCTGAAACACAAGATTTAGGAAGTTCACAGTTCTGAAGTTCATCAGCACCAGCTTCAGGTAATCACAGATGACAGCAAGCAAGAAATAAAGATCAGACCCGCGGATATGACTTTCTGAAAGAGTGAAGGATTAGTTAACTGGCATATGCTAAGGCCTTGGTACTTAGCATTCATATTATCCCAGATCCTCAGGGATCCTCCATGGATTTAAGTGGAGTCTTATTAAGAGTCTTGCCTGTTTTGCAAAATAGCAGCAGAAGTGCCCATTTATAATCCTATTTTGGGGAAAATTATATATGAAGACCAAGTATACACATGATTCTTGCTCCAAAACTCATGCAGGGCTACTTTGGATAGCTTTCCCCAGGCTAATTTATCCTGCCAACTTCAATAGAAATATTTGCCAAATGAGGAAAAGAAGGTTTTCCACATCACAATAAGAACTATTTACCTGCCAAGCCTGGGAGTAGAGGAGTGGCAGGCAGACACATAACTACACATATGACAGATATGTATGGGAAAGGCAGAACACTCACCTTCTCAAGTACATACAATTAACTTTCTGCTGTCTTGATAAACTGATCTACAGCTTGGTAGCACTTTTATTCCCTGTACCTAACCAAATACAAATCTCAGTATCACCATGATAATCAGGTGGAAGTTACAACATGGAAGAGCATAGCCCAATGTTAAAAATCGGATATTTTATGGCAACTTCCTCTTTGTTTTTTGGTATCATCATCCTTCCTTATCACCCATTGTATTAATCTGTCAAAAAAAAAATCTGATCACCCTCCAAAGGTTGAGAATTTCTCTTTTCCTGTGAGCTGTCTCATTGCCAGATCAATGCTAGCACTAACTGTACTCTGGGCTGATGGGAGGTGTGTTAACCTCGTGTCGGCCAACTGGAGACGGATGTTTCTGAAGCAGTGTGAACTGGCACAGCTTTGCTGCTCCCAGCAGGAATACGCTGGTTCCCAACAGTGATGTCTTCAGCTCTCGTGGCTTACAGACTTGATAACATTCATGAAAAGAGATCCTTCTGTGAGATTAGACTTTTTGCTTCCAAATTCATAAGAAAGTCCTAGTACACAAAGGAAACAACCTGGACTCGACAAGCTGAAAGAAGGATACACTTTTGGAAGACCTTACGGAAGAAGAGAATAACAAGAACTTATATGAAAATCTTTAATATTAGTCATTAATTGATTAGACTGTGGTCTGAATTACATCAGATGATGTATGTAAAGCTGTACTGGTAAATTTGCATAAGTTGAAACCAATAAAAGGCTCCCTTCAGAGAAAGAATTCTGGCTTCTACTCAAGCTGTCTTTTTAAGTTTCTGATACTATCAAATACCTCTTTTAGTCTTTCTGCTGTCTCCTCCCTTTTGTTCTTGAATTTTAAGAAGCATTTCTCTATAATCTGCATGGATTTTCCTAAAAATATTACAGGCTTTCTCTGCAAACCTGTCATCTTCTGCCAGCCCTCTTCCTAAGCCCTTCAACACTTCTTTCCTGGAGGAGGTAACACCAGTTTGTCTTTGAAGTCCCTGTGGAGTACAAGCAATTGGACTTCAAAGAGTAAATGCTGCACCTGAACATCCAGGTTTTGCTGTAGAAATTAAATTAGAAAGTTAGCATTTTAGCTTTCCTTTAAAGGACAAATATCAAAGTTTCCCAGTGTAGGAGAAAACACATATGAGATAAAGGGACTTGAGAAATTTGTAAGCTTGAACCATGGGGGTCCTGACCATACTTGAGGTACAGTCATTGCAATGGTCTTTTCAGCTCTTTTTCCCCCACTGGTTCCAATTGTAAAAAAAAATCTAGTTGTTTGGTATTTTGTATTTGACCAATTCCATCCAGTAACCAGCCTGATCACGTGCTCCAGGACAAGCACATCCCCAGCTGTTCTTTTGGCCAGATCTCAAGCAACCAACCTTTACAGCACTAAATTTTCTGTCCTCAGGACAAAGCTTCAAAAGCAGATGTTGGCTGGAACTAACTAAAGATGAGTGAATAATTTTAAAATGAGTGACTCATCCAAAACAATCCAGACTCTTTTCATGCAATACCTATGAATAGCTACTGCTTTATAATATAATTGTAGCTGGGATTTTTCTGAAAGCTACATTACATTATTGTCACAAGAGCAGCAGACAGAATTGCATGATTTCTTCTTCCAAAGGGTTTTATCTTTACTAGCAAAGCCTCATGTGGAACATGAGCATGGAGTTATACTCCCAGCAACAAATAAAAATGTGAAACAAACAGAAGACTCAGCTGATTTGTAGACAGGTTTTCAAGGCTGCATACTTGTTATGTGCAACAAGTGCCACTTGGTTCCCACATGGTGGCACTTCCATTGTTCCTCTGACTGATGGCACAGCCAGGCACACGTGTGATTTTATAATCTGCTTTGTTCAAACATTTGTGACAGTAAAGTCCAAATTAAGTAATTGTGGACACCAAACACACCCAAAGAATGTCTTAAATTGATGGGCCAAACCATCTCTGAAGTGAACTGGGAGGACACTCCTACAATGCTGTAATTTTAATGCATTAGTCACTGTGCAGCAAGTGGAAAAAAAAATAACAAAACATTTGAGAATGCTATGTTTCTTTGATAAGAAATTCTGTAGAAAAATTAATCCTAAGTGTGAGTAGGCACTTTCAGGGAAAGAATTAAGAGTATCATACTGGCAAGATGGTTCTTTCTTCTTTCAGATACTGGAACTCCTGGAAGTTGAAGTCAAACTCATCATCGTAAGCCAGCAGCTTCTGCTCCTCGCCGTTGTGAAAGTGGCGCATCCTGATAGCTCTGCCAGCAAGATGAGCATGAAGAAGCACCGCAAACACATGAATCCCAGCAGGTCTCTCAGCACCTAGAGCCTGGCCAGGGGAAACCAACACCATCAGCATGCCCAGATGTAATGTAATGCAATGCAATGCAGTGTACTGCAGTGTAATGTATAGAGTGAAACTGTATCCCTCAGTTATAAACTGCAAAATGCAGTGTGGAGCAAACCCAAATCTTTATGTAAAATTAAAGTTTTATGTACAAAAAAGGTTAGGTTTTTATCTCTCTGTGCGTTGTTTTTTTTTTGTTGGGTTTTGTTTTGGTTTGTTTTTTTTAAATAAAACCTGGTGCTTCTCCTAATGCACACATTTTTTATGAAAATCAACTGGACTGCCAATAACTCTCAATAGATTAAGACTTTCAAGGGAATTCTACTAAAACTTGCATGTTATTTCAGTGCTAATGGTCAATACTGATGAGTGTGGATGTTTATTGTGTAAAATGATTTATATGCAGTTATGAATCGATATTGTTCCAAGATAAGGACTTTAAACTAAGAGGCTGTAATTATAGTATTCTCTACTTCCCCTCTTCAAGTCAACTGGTAGTGAAATACTGTAAGTTTACATCTGAAACCTTTTTCCACATCAAAAACATTTTAAAATTTACTGCCAACATAAAACTAGCTATTTGCCAAACTGACACACATCTGACATCACTCCCATTCTAGCTGAGATCTATGGATCCAAACTTTCAGCATGCTACACTTTGATTCTTGTTCAGAGCCTAAACTAAAAATAATCTGTTATCACAATACCTTAGGTCATAAACCTCACAGTTATAGATTACTCAGGTGGTTTTAGGCTGAAAAATGCTATGATGATATGTAACATTTAACACCACCAAGAAGAAATCTAAATTCCATATCTAATTTGTCCCTCACTCTAAACCACATCATAACAAGCACTGATTCCACCTTCCTTTATAAATGACAAAGTATAGGAGAATGTCCCATGATGTCACAGATTTTGGACAATGCTTCCATTATTTGTAAAGATATTCATCTTAGTGGAACCAACTGTTTAATGAATGCATAATTTTGTACTTTGGGCCATACAATAAAACCTGTTTGGGTCTGTAATGTCTGTGGTTTCTATAAGAAGTACCTTTCACACTTTCACTTCACTGTTAGAAGCCTCTTGCACATGCACTAGATCTTAATTAGTCTCTCTCAACATTTTTTCTGAGCTAGCTATTCCAGTCTATTAACAGTTTTGCCATAGAAAGCAATATACATCTTATTTATTGAACACACAATTAAAACATTGCAAGCACTGTGACATACAGTATTACTCATATCAGTGAAGCAACCTTAGCACTGATCAAAAAGACTCAACATTCTGGAAGGAAACATGTAGCAGATGATTTGTTCATGTCTTTAATTGCAAACAATCTTTCCAAGAAGTTAAAGAGGCTATCCAGAACTATTTCTAAGGATGAAAACAAATGGATTCAGGCTGAGGACATACCTCTCTGAGACATTCCAGTGTGCAGTGACCCTCCGATATAAATTCAGGCATGCCAGGTGGGATGTTGTGGAAGAGGCTGACCCAAAGACCAGCTTCAATAACCCCAGCATCATATTTCCTTAAAACTGGAGTATAAATTAGCCTCAAACCAGAGTTATCTATCAAACCTGCAACAAAAGAACACGGTCATCCATGGCTGTAAATCAGAAAAAAATAAAATCCAATTGTTTCATATTTTTCAGGTTTTGACCTGAGGTTTCTACATGAAAACTGAGGAATCAACTTCAGTAACCTCAAAATGAGTCAAACCATACGCAGGAAGTAATAAATAGGAGCAGCCCACAGGAGAGTTGTTAAACATGATATCTTGTGGTGCTCAGATGTGAATGAAAAATATGTACTGTTTGTAGGTTCCATATCTCTTCTAAGTTATCCAATATGGACCTCAGAGAGAGGTTAGATCACAGGCAAAGCAAACAACAGAAGGCAGTCATTAGACCTCCAAAATTCCCATGTACGATTCTCAAATGAAATATTTAAAGCACAGATTAAATTGTTGTGGATTTTTCTTTAAAATTTTCAAGCCATGTGTTGTATTTTACTTGTGAATTTTTCTATTCCCTTACCTTGAGCCCTAGCATTAATTACCTTCTACCTTTGTTTTGGATTGCTTGTCACTTTGCAGCATACCTCAGATGACAAAATACAACCCTTTTACAATCTCCCAGTAAAGAAAGAATCAACTAAACATGAAAATTGGCTTTCTAAATCCCAAACTTGAAGATAATACCAGCACCTTGGTAAAGCAGACAAGATAATTATAGAGGATTTTAATGTTGTACTCAAGGACTTCTCTTGATCTCAAAAAGTAGTTTAAACAATCAGACTGCTGTGAAAAGGCTGAGTTTTTATGAGTCAAAATTATACAAATCTTCTGTTCACCTACATGTTTAGCTGTATGTGTTTGTGTATCTGTTCATAATTTGTTGCCTTCATCATCTAAATGCTTATAACTTTTAATCTTCTATTAGCCATTTTTATTAGGTAAGTTATAAGCAAACCCCAAAGGTTAATTTGTGTTGCACAAGACTTACATTCTATTACTTCATGTTACCTTCTTCTTTGTTGTCCTTTTTCAAATTTCAGTTTTGAAAATTAAAACCATAAAAAACCTACCAAGTATCTCAGAGAAGCTAAGAAGCTTTCTAGTGACCTATATTAGACTTCTAAAAAACATAACTTACATAGCAGTGCATGAAACCAAATTTTATATCCATATGAAATCAGCAGTCTATTTTCAGATGGGCAAATGACAGAGGGACAGAGCAGAGACTAAGTTATCCAGTCACTAAAATACCTGAGATGGAGTAGAATATAATTATCAAGGAACAAAGGATATGAGCTATTCGTAGCCAACTAAGAGTGGTAACCAAATATGAGACATTCTGCAGTATACAAATGATGACATTTCAGATGATATACACTCTCCCACAACATCCCAACTTTAAAGTGTTTGGGAATCCATACCAATTCCCTTTTGGAAGCTATTTGTATGATCTCATCAAATTGAATTTTTCCTTTGTGGTATTTCCCCTTCGAGCTTATTGCTAACATTTAAATGCCAGAAATTTTTATGATATGTAAGAGCTTTTGGAAAACAACCTCAAAAGAGGCCACCTTTCAAATGAAAATCAAATGTTAAGGATTTCAGAAACAGAGACATTCAAAACCAGCCATATTAATATCAGTTTCAACATTTCAGAGTCAAACTGGACACCAACACTGACTACCAGTCTGAGTCATTTAGGAAAATATTGCCCAAGTTCACAACATGAGGCTAACTATGCAGCCTTTAGCCACAGGACCCAATCTGGGAAGATGCAGGTGCTGAAACACAAAAATGGTGATCCATTATCCCATGCAAAAATAGGTGCTGAAGGGAGAGAATCTGTCATTAAATAATACAGTTTTGAGATAGTTCAGCTAGTACAACATAAAGAGAGGGAATAGCAGCAAGACAGAACATCATAACCCACACAGAGGATTTTATTTTAACACATGGGAGTATAAAGAAAGTCCAGCACACTGTGTTGCACTGGATTTTACTCAGTTGACATACAGCAATCACCAGAATATTCTCAGGTGGAGTAGCTCAATAATTTCTTTGTTTCAGAAGAAAAAGGTATCTTTCCAAAAGTTGGCTTTGAAGTCCCCTAGATTTTCTGGGGATCCAGAAAAGGTTTCCTCCTTTTGTTTCCTCTAAATATAAATGATTTTCAAAAGCACCATTATATATTAAAAGCTTATCTTTTAAGATAAACTGCTTTTATCTATTGAAAGGTCTAGTAACCTGAGTCTATACTCCACCTTCAGAAGCTGCACAGTATTCAGGTAGATATCTTTAAAAAAAATACTAAAAAAAAATTCATAAAAGCTCATTCTCTGTGTTGCTGTCTCACAGTCTAGATGCTGTGCTGCTTGGATTTCCCAGCAAAAGGAAAGGGATATAGGATGCTGAATGTAGTGATAAAAGAAGATATATTAACCTGGTCCACAATTCTTTGTAGAACTGAATTTCCTGCTGACTTCAGGTTAAGCTTTTGAGTGCAGTGAGAAAAACACTAGGAAACAGTAGCTACTGAGCAAAGAAAAGTAACCCCCATCTTTGTATTCACTCTGTTTGCTGTGCAGTACTATGAGAAGCACTTATCTCTCATATGTCTAGTACATCTTCCTATCTTGCATGTTTTGAAAGGTGTGTGGGCACAAACCTTCTGTGTATGATGGATTGTCATAATGCACCTCCATGAGAACAAACTGAGGGTCAGCTGCTGTGCCAATGGATAAACCAACATGAGGGGGGTAGGTGAAGCCCTGGAAATCAACACACACATACAAGGTTAAGGTATTTTTGCTGTGGTTAAGAGTCAATTTCTTTTTATAAATACATCAGCTTTTTTTTTGCAGTGATAGAGTAATATTAATGGCAACACTTACAAAGGTAACTTCTTTTAAAACTTTCTAAATATGGCATTGTGGTGTAATATATTTACAATATGCTCAATGCACTAAATAACTGTGTCAACATAAAATAGTAGCTCCTATGCTTTCTAGAAGATAAATCCAAGTAAACTGGTCTGACATCACCGCTGACCCTGCTTTGAGTAGGAGACTGAACTAGACACTTCCTAAGTTCCTTTCCAACCTTCATTATCCTGTGATCTTCAGATTGTTTGTCCTGTATCTATTGCTTGAGCAGAAAAGAAAAATTCCATTTAAAATATATAAACATTGCATTATCAAGCAGTCTGTCTGACAACAAAACCCTTATGAAAAAGTGAATCTACATTCTAATTGTTCCCAGTTTCTAAAAGCAGTAATTTCCAGGGAACACTGAGGTTCTACATAATTAGATTATTTTTCCCATACAAATCACCACATTCTAAGTGAAATGATATGAACAATAAAAATTGTTTTCATGGCTATGTTTATATTAGCAAGCCTTATAGTACAAAAGAAATAGCTCTGTACAGTGCAATAGCTTGTGCTGATCACGCTGTCCCCAGATGATGCTCCTCTGGATAAGCCCTGGTCAGATCCCATGCACTGAACCCCATTTATTGCTGGGAGGTGGTGGATTCACTTTCACTTCACCCCAAAAGGGGCTGGGCAAGTTCTCAAACCACTCATGATGATAAACAGAGTGGTAAGTGGAAATAGCTGGGAGAGTTATTTCAAAAGCTCATTACTGACTCAAACCAAAACAGCAGTATCTTCTAAGTGAACTTATTTACCAAATTGACTTTTATAAGAATCAATCTGTATAATTTTATAAGCTAATATTTTAATATGCAATTTGAGATACTTTCTGAAATGTGTAATTTGAGATCTCAACTTTCTGATGCTTGATGGACATTAATCAGTTAATCATAGTATACAGTAATAAATGTTATTGCCTGCATTCTACTTAAGGGTAAACTGCAGTGAAGTGAGTACTCCAGTAAACATAAGTGTAACCCAGATGTGTCAGATTCCTCTCTACAGACCTTTAACGACAGGTTCATTCTTGCAAAAGCCTCCATAGTGCTTATCAAATGGTAACTTATTTATATGAGTCTTTTATTTCACTTAGATTAAGACAGTTGAAAGTACATCTAGTAGGTCAGAGCATAGCTGATGGCGAAAAGGCACAAAGCATACATCAAGGATAATGCTCATCGTGGATTAAACTTCTTTTGATGGGTCCATGTAGCAGCTCTGGCTTCCTCACACTGCAGCACTCAAAGACATTTTTGGACTGCAGGGAGGGCAAAAGGCTCCAGAAACTGTCATCACCCCTGTCCCTCCTTGTGCCCACACTATCCTTTGTGTGGGCACACGGTGAATCAGTAGGGTGAAGAAGGGGTGGCACTCTTTTGGCAGTAATGCTGCCTAATGTTAGCTGAAAGCATTAACTGCAGCCTAAATTAACATATGAAGCTAGCTGAAAACACACCCTGGGGTCAACTTGGCATCAAAGACTGTATTTTCTGTAGATATGCCCCATTGCCATGAGCAAAGTCATCCTTGTGCTGGCTCTGCATTGGCACAGGATCACTCCTACAGTGAAACAATGTCTCTTTGGGATGGGTAGAAAACTTCAGAATGATAGGCCTGAAAGGGGCAACATTGTAAGCAGGTCCTGGTGAGGCACAAATTGAATTAAATCTGTCTAACTTCATTTGGAAAGTCTTGTCTCCATGTCTTTTACACAGTCACCTAGAGAGACTACTTTTCTTCCTGTCATTCTCCACAGGTAGCAGATGACAGTCATTGCTGGAGGCAGTGTATTTCCATATCAGATGGGACAAGCTGGCAGACTTCCACACTCCCAAGACGACTTGCTTCTCCCGAGGCAACAACTCTCTCTATCCTATTTTCATTACTTCTAGCTTGTCCTCAGGATGATGATTGCTGTTCATACTTGAAAGGCCAACAAGTAGTTGAGAACTTACTGGCGAAGCATTTAGGGATTGTGATTGTGTACCCTTAAAAAAAGGCAGATTAAGTGCTCACTAATGTACTAGGAAGAAGCTTCATTATGATACACACCCTCTTAAAGCCCCATTAATGGACCATGCCAGGCAGCCATTCATCTTACCTCTCCTCCAATGGCCCAAGCAAAAATGACCGTCTCGCATGTGAGAAAAGCGTCTGGCATGTTGGGGTGGTAGCACTCATGCCCGTAGTCCAGCACGCTGTCATTCAAATTGCTGCTGCACTGGTAGAGCAGGATATGGTGCACCAGGTTCTCATGGCCTTTCTGGATCAATGGTTCAACCTGTTAATGTGAAAATGAAAAAGAAAATACATTTCATATGTGGCTATTTCAATGCAGGCATGCTGACAGAAGTAAGAATTATATGGTGCATTTATTTTAAAAGAGGAAACTTGATGTTAGTTTGTAGTTAGGTTGAGATAATATTTAGAGCTCTGCAACGCCAAGCATTTATTTCTCAGTGCATCAGCAGGGAAAGAAGGGAAGAAAATGCTGTGTCTTGATGAAACCTCTGCTGCCATCTGTCTTGTCACTTGTCTTTCTCTCTGCCCAATCTTGTTTAGCCACATTCCAGCATGAAAGGGATATAAACCAGTTGAAAGTCTGTTCAGCTAAACCAGCTTGGTAACTGAACTACCCAGAAGTTTTCATCCCTGTTTCTGTCTCTTTTGTGCTATTTGAACCTAAGCTGCCCATAGACTCTGTACATCTAGGGTGAGCCTGGAGGTATACCCCACATTCTTCAGCAGCTCAAGGTGGACTCTCAAATTTTTTTGACATCTACAAGAACTATTTTACAGTCTGCTCAGTTGTAAGGACTTTATTAACATGAAGTCATTCCTGAGAGGTTTGGTGCTCCAGCTTGTTTATGGCAATGATGAGCTGGAGGGCTCTCAGGGGTGCCTGAGTGCCCCCAGTATAATTTGACCACCGAACTTCAGGGTAGGCTGTAATGATTTAATTCCCATATAGGAGTGTTCACTTTCTATTTGGATGGATGAAGTTAAATCATCTCTGTCAGAGATGACATCCCCAGGGCAAACGTGAATACTTCTGAAAAAATTATTTTTGCTTTTCAGAAAAAACATATTCCACAAAATATCAGCATATAGAAAACAGTATTAAAATAAAAGGAGTTTTTCTCCTAGCTTCTGCTTTCAAGATCTCATCCTGTTCTATCATATCTACCTTCAAGTTGAATAAGATAAACATTAATGTTTTTTAGAAAAGTAAAGCTTTGACAATTTAGGGTGCCATGCAGTAATTCCTTTTAATATTAGGAAAGAGAAGGTATTTTAAAAAGGTATCTACATCCTAACTTTGCATTCATTTGTGGTGCAAGTACGTGAACCCCAGCTACCAGAGGACCAGAATAGAGTAAGCAAGAATAGTTTATTACGTTATAAAAATACTGTCAGCACCATATTGTTACCAGAAATTTATCTCCCTGCACTTTGTTCAAACCACTGAACTGATTACAGAAGAGGAAGGGCAGGAAGAAGCAACCAGAGCCTGTGCATATCAAGACCACCCCGGTTGATATGAATCTGCAAAACACCATTGAAGTTGGGCTCTCAGGGAGTCCAGCTGCTGCTGAGTACCTGCATGTCTGTCCAAGAAGTGCACAACCCAAAACCACCCACTTCACTGTCCTTAGAAGTCAGTGGAAGAATGCCAATTTACACGCACGCACTGAAGTTTTGTTCTGATGGAAAGACTGAAATCCTTCACAAGAGGTCTTCTGTACTGTTCTCAGCAATCCCTATTTCAATTAGCATTACCATCATCATGAATTACTGTACTGTAGAAATAAGTATTTTTGAAGGGGATAAGAGTCAGTTGTCCTATCAGATAAGAATTTATTCCCAAATATATCAGACTGACTGACAAAGATTCAGAAATCCATTTCAGCTTGATGTTGCTTCTTCCTTCTGCTCTGTCATATACCTGCATATTTATCCAAGTACTGCAGAACCAAAGCACACTCATATGATAGCAGCTTACACATTAAATAGTAGTATATGTATCTCAAGAAATCTGTAGCTCCACATGTTATATATATCTTGGTCAGGGAAAAGGTTATGGTAATATTATCCCTGTATCTACCAAGAAAAAAAAGAGTATTTTTATTCCAGCATGTGAGAGCTCTGCCTGCTGTTACAAGATCCCAGCACCTGCTGTGCTTACAATCGCTATTTCAAAACCAACTTCCCCTCAAAACAATGGGACATCACCAAAATTAGAAACTCACATCCTGTCATCGCGTTTTAGTGTTGGTTACCTAAACAATTACAGAATTTCAAGAAGTAGTTTTGTTCAGCTTCATTTAGTGAAGAAAAGAAAAAAAAACAAACCAAAAAACCCTAGAGCATACCCCTAAGCATCTTTCTTTCCAGTGCTTCTCGTAGGAGAACTTACATTCTTCAGTGCACAAATAAATAATGAAAAGTAGCAGCAAAGCTACACTTTTTACCCATTTTTATTATAACTTCATTCAAGAAGTGCCACCTTTCTCTCCCCCTTTTTAAACAAATAAAGAAAAAAGAAACTATTAAGTGGTCAGAAACTGATTAACAAAAATCATAGGATAATATCATTAAACACATATTGATAATTTCCTAGAATTATATGGACGTATTTTTAATGGCCAGCTCTCTAAGGCTCACAGCATCATTTCTGAATGAAATGAGAGAGAGAAGATGAGCAGACCCCCTCGATGTGTTTCGTTCACTTTCTCTGATCTGATGAATAGCTAACTGTATTTACTTACTAGAATAACTTCATCAGAAAAGAAAATAAAAACATATGATCTTATTCTCTACTGTAGTGATTAACTGGAGCAGGTTTTAAACATGCCATCCTACATCCCAGGTGAGTGCTGCCCTATTTACTCAGTCATTTGTTATTTTAGCTTATAAATAAAGTCGGTTATTTAAGCTGCCTCCCTCTACTTCTCTCACCTTCCACAAAGAGCATCTGTACAGCTTAGTTTGCTCCAAGCTGAAAAGAAATTCCACAATTCATTTTTTTCTTTTCTTCAAATAAACAAAATTCTTGTTTTCTGGCCAGCCTTACAAACAATGATGAACAATGACTGAGATTCTCAAATATGGGGCCAAATTCAGCAAAGCACTAATGCATTTAAAAGTGCACATATGTAGTGCCAGGTGTAGAATTACTTGCTCGAGCAGGTATCTACAATTAAATATCTAGATCTGGGTGGCCTGGTTTTCACAGTACTTGCAGCCTCAAAAAATGATAACACAATTTTCAGGGCTCATCACCTACAAGGTGGCAGGTCTTTGTCATTCTCAATTCCTAGCTGTAGGCATTCTTTTAAAACATGGACTATTTATTGCACACATTCAAAGTTTCTGATTTTTTTAAATGTTATTTTATTTTTTTAAGAATAAAGTTTTTGGTTCTTTGATACTTAATCCTTACATAACACAACGGAAAGCTAAAGTCTATTTTTGCAGGTCTCTACTCACAAGAAGGATGGACCAACCCTGAAAAGCTGCCATGACTGTCTTGTAAATTTGTCTCCAAATATAGCACGACTTTTAGAATACTTAAGATAAAAATTTACTGTGGTAAATTAGGGCAAAAGAGTGAAATACAAGAAAAAAAGTGGTAAAAATAGGCATATTACTAATAATCAATAAAACGCAGATTTAAGTGAATTCATTTGATTTGGATTCTTATTTATACATAGCCTTGTTTACTTCATTCTTGTAGCGTAAGGAGGCTCTCAAATGACACTTTCAGCTATAAATGAGTAGTTTATATGAGTTGCAGTGAAAACAGGAACCCACTTTTCATTTTCAATAATTGTGAGGAAACCTGTGATTTTGAAATGTGGTTCCTTCCCCTTTCCTTGCCAGTCTCCTTTCCTAGGCTGCTTCTTGTCATCCAAGGAAGTCGAGAAATAGGCTGAAAGGAGTCTGAAAGGGAATATGCATGTAACTACTTCTTTTCACCATTTCACATCATTCTTTGAGGCTCATCTGTAGTGCTCTGACTGTTGCTGAGATGCAAGGAAGCCCCAGCTGTCAGGGTTCATCTCTTTGCTATGTTGTGAATAAGCCTGCAGAGATACTGCACCACCAGGGCACCTCGGTGGCTTCTTTCCCTGAAGGCAAAGTGCATTTTCTGCTTGACATTTTCTAACTGCCAGAGGCTTGGAGAACAAAAGCCCTATATCCACCCTACATCAAAATGCCAAAAGTGTTAGGGATTGAAAAAAAAAAAAGAAGTGCATGCAACAAGACACAGTATCTCCTGCTTTTCACAAAACCTGCAGAAAGGAGGTCCTGTTCTATTATTCATGATGATTTGCTTTCTGCAGCCTCTCTACCTTTCTTGAAAGCTTGAGTGAGAGGTCTTTCTATCAAGGACACTGACACATGTGAACCTATCTGACTCCCACTAACAGAGGTAAAAGATAATAGATGTACAATAGACCCTTACCACATCAGATCAAGGATTCCAAGGAAGGAGGTATTTAAAATAGGTCACATTCAAATGTAAAATAAAGACTTTGTCTTCTGCAACCAAAAGTATGGGTTACAAGCTATGATGTTTGGTTATCATGACCTGTTCTTATTGGGCAGGTTGAGAGGTTTTACAGAGCTCCTTTCATCATACTGAACCTCTTTGCACTTCTGAAAATAACAACTTTCAAAGAATATAAAATAGCAAATTTTCACTGAATTATCAAGTTAAAACAGATAAGACATGTGCTTCCCACCTGGTAATTTAACAAAAGTCCTATTCTAGTAAACAGGCTGATAACACATGATCGAAGAAAATGCTTACATCTGCCAGTGCTGGGTTACTCAGCTTCAATATTTCTTCCTCTTTTTTTATTTTCCTTTATCCCTTTACCAACTGCACAACTGAATATACAACATGTCATTGTTTCTTAAAAAAACAAGCCCAAACTGTAACATAACAGAGCCTTGCATCTCCAGCTGCTGATAAGTAGGGTCAAGGTAATAATATATGATGTATTAAAAAGGATGAAAAAGAAAACACCTCAAATGGTCCAAGAAGTTTGATTCCCTATGAGGGAAAAATATCTCCAGAAATGTGGAGGTCTTTCTTGCTTATTTCTGGTTTTCTCTCTTTTATTTGCTTTGCATTCTTTGATGTTAATAGTTGTGGTTTGTTCTTCATGCCTGCTTCTGTGAGTGATGGTGTGTGGAGCAAAAAGTAAAGAGCTGGAAATAAGCCTCTAAACTGGGGTAGATGTCCATCACTCTGGGGAAAACCAGGATTTTAACCCTAACAATGTATCAGTTATTTCACGCCTCTAGAACAGCCTGCATAGGTCAGCATCACTAATCCAGGGACACTAATCTGCTCCAGTCTTTCAGCTCAGAGTTCAGGCATGCTGGGGTCAGGCAAAGAGCACCCTCCCAGAACCCCCACCCCACCCTGACTGTCAGAAAGAACTAAATTAGTGACACAAAATAGTTAGAGCTGGAAAAGATATGTCCAATACTCAACCATGCTGTAGTCTGGCATGGGCATGTTTCACATCTTCCAACTGGAGGAAAATACAACCTGTGTAGTTAGTGACATATCTTGTTTCTCAAATTTTAATAAAAAACAGATGAAGATGAGAAAAAGGCCCAGGTAACGGCAGTCATCCCCACTCCCAACCTCATAATGTAATTAGGTAAGGTTTTCTTAGAGGATGGAAATTTCCCAGACCCAAAATAGAGGTTCCATACAATTTAAGGCATTGAAATTTGCATGATTTGTCCTTAATGTGTGTAGAGGATTTTTTTTCCAAAGCAAGATTCAAATTCAGGACATAATCCCAGGTTGAAATAACAGGGATAACTTAGTTATTTATTTATTAAAGCTATGTTGTTAGCATTTGGCTTTAACTGGTTTTGGGTATACTTTAAAATGCATAACAGAAATCCTGACATCACTGTGGAGGAAAAGTCCTTACCACATAATGAGAAAGCTTATTCAAAGCACAGATATTTCCTGTTCTTGGTGTAAAGAAGAAAGGATTTGTTTATTCAGGGACTGTGTTGTTCAATGAAAGCTCTTATTTAAATTTTATTAGTATACCACATTAAGAAGTAATTATCCTATTTCCGTTTTAACCTGCAGAGCTTGTATTAGAAAAGAATTTGTACTTTCAGGTAAAAGTTACTGTTGCTGTGCTGTTACCTTGGAGTGAAGGCTATACATCTAAGTTCACACAAATCCTTCTGTCCCCATATACTACTGCTAAGGATTACACTGTACATCCAGAATTTCTACAGGTCAGTGTGCAGAACAACTTAAATATTTTAATTAGGAAAGAGGACTCAAACAACAAGATAACCAATAAAACCAAACATTCAAACTTGAGAACTAGAGATGGGTTTAGGGCTTCTTGTTCTCTCTGACACCAAGTCCATTTCTAAATTCTTATTCTTAATTAATCACCTGGAACTCTGCCACTCGTAAGGAGTTTGAGACTTTAAAAACATGCAGTAATTTAGACGAAATCCAAATCTATCTCAAGTAATCATAAAACATTGTTTCTGACTGAGGTATGTCTGAAGATTTAAGATAAGGCATTTAGTAACAGTTAAAAAGTATAACCCTGAGGATCAACCTGATAAAACACTCAGGTCAACAAAAACCATGGTTCTTTCATTTAAGCTTCCTGACAATACTTCTAAGCAGCAGAAACACCAGCAGAGTGGTTGTGTTATTCAGTATGGCCATAGTGTCTCAGCATGAAGTCAACACACTCCAGGCAGAATTAGCAGAAATTATCAGCCCAAGCAACTTAAGAGATAGCAATGGAAAGGTCACTGAAATGAGTGAATGGAGAATGGAGACTGAAGAATATTAATTTGCAGTTTATAAGAATTTGCTTAGACACTGATGTTTTCTCAGGTTAGTGTATCCAGGGTTTGGAGGGTTTTTGGTGTGTTTTAGTTATATCCAGGATGTAAATTCTTTTCCTATCAGGTAAATTTTCACTTCAGTCTTCATGCAAAAAGAAAATATTCATCATCTACCTATAGTTCAGTTGTCATCCATCTGGATTTTGATGTCGTGTATGCTACATGTGGACATGGTGGAGTGGTACCGTCTGACTGTCTATTTTTCCATTGTTATTAATGTTTTCTTTCTTTCTTTCTCTCTTTCTCTCTTTCTCTCTTTCTCTCTTTCTCTCTCTCTTTCTCTTTCTTTTCCACCCCAGGGAGTCAACGGATCTTTGCTGTAACTACTGTGCATTGCAAGTGGAAGCAGAGGTGGCAAGGGTGTTGTAACCCTTGTTGTAACACCATTCTCTGAAAGCTAACCCCAGTAGCTGATGCTGGGGATACAGAGTGAGAACTTGGTACTGAGAGAAACACTTCAAACACTTGTAAATGAATTTTTTTTCTCCATTTAAATTACATTACAGCAATTAAATGTGTCCCTGTAGAAAAATCGCTTAAGATGCTACTACTGTGTGACTTGTCTGAATTAGAAAGCTGATCTTAAGAAGCAATGCCAAGATGACAGCAGGACCAAGGCAGATTTGTTCTCTGATCCATCCAGACACTCACTTCACACCATGCAAACCCCATCAAAACAGATCTTATTACCTATGAACCTGATGCACATGCATCCCTTATAATTATTCATCTAAGGCCCAATTTTTACTCTGAAATATTTTATTGCCTGCTGTGATAAGAAATGTTGATCTGTTGGCTGCAGACAATTCCTAGACACAATTATTTTTTCAATGTATTACCTAATCACAGGCTTTCTCTAAAACCATACATAAAGCTGAGGATGAAGAAGAAGAAACAAAGACATGGTACAAGACAACTGGGGTTAACCAATAACAATCCTGCCCTCAAGATCATCCCACACATATCTCAGAATTGGGAAGTGAAACTCAGAGAACTTCACAAAAATTGTACCCTCCCCTTCTCCATGCTCATTGTCAGTCATATTTTAAATTAAGGCTCCTGTCATCTAACACTTGTATGTAACTAGAAATTACATAACCTCTGACTTTCATTTAACCAGAAAATCACATAAAACACATATTTATGAACCACATGCTGGCATAGTCAATGCATTGCCATAATGGATGGATTTATTTTTTAATTAAAAAAAAAAAAAGAAAAATCAAGAAAACTGGATTAAATTAACTAGATGTTCAAGTTTGCTGATGAAAGAAATGAAGTAGATTAGTTTTGCATAGCAAGTATGGAATCAACAGTACAGCAATAGCTGCATAGTTTAAGTGTACTTACTGTAAAGACTTACAAATGAAATGAAAGAAGATGACTACAAAATAAGAGTGTGTTCCACTAAGAATACAAAGCTTGGTTCGACAGTAAAATCTGTGGTCATATGTAATTTCTTCTCTGATCACAGAACAAAATAATGTATGAAATAATTTTACATATGAAATAATTTAGCAGAATATGAGAGAAGACAGTATTGCTGTTATTTTCGGAGACAGTTGCTTGGGAAAATTTTAATTTCCAGCCAGTTCAGTTATATGATTCCTTAACACTGAAAAGCCTAATGGGCCAATTCAGGCTTGCACTGAAGAGATGAAGAGACAGCCCTCCAGATCAAAGGGCAGATAGCTTACAAGCTCTGCAGCGTAACATGACCGTTTGGTTGCCAATCTAATTTAACTGAGGCTGAAATTGCTTTGCAGGGGAACATACAGGAAAATACAGAACATTTGTTTATGTCAGGCTGCATGATTTAATTTGCTAGAGTTATCACATCTAGCAAAATGTAAAAGTTCAAGCCAGAGAACAACAAGCAGTTACTGTCTGGTATCACTTAAGTTAAAAATCGGTGCCCTCATTTAGGTACTGAAGGCTACAAGCTGCCCTTTCTGGCTTTTAATCAATCAGTCTCTTAAACTGGAGTCCCTTTGTATTTTCACACTGGGGTCTTTGGTATTACTGAAGCATTCCACTGCTGAAAGGCAGAGTTACCCTTGGCAACGAGTTTTTTTGGAGTTTTTGCTCCCTTATCAGAGATTGCCCTGAAACTGAACATGAAGATTAACTGGCAGCTGCTGGTGTGCTCTAATACAGGCCTTTCTTTAATTGAAAAGAGGCTCCCTTTTCTAAGGAGATCCACAATGGAAAACTTTGGTGCTTATATAAAAATATGCCCAAAGTAACATTTCTCAGCTAATGCTAAATAATTAAGTTTTCTCTGGTGATATGCTTCGCCTGCTTTCACTAGTCACATCCTACGTTCAGTGCCAAAAACTTACAGAGTTGTGGTTGAGAAAAAAAACATTTTTCCTAGAGGCAAATTAAAAACAAAACAAAACAAAACAAACAAAAACAAGCAAACAAACTAACTTTTTTTCTTCTTAATTTTTGCTCCTATCACCATCTCTTCTCTCCCCTGACCATTGTGATGGGACATCCATTTGATTTATCCATCTGAGAGCTGCATGTCTAATACAGTTTGGTTATCTGGATTCTCTTGTTTGCCAATGGAGAGAGAGATCAAATCATACTGGGGGTGCTTCATCTCTTGTATTCCAAACACCTCCTCTAGGATGATGCAAACAGCTATTTTTGCCATTATAAGGTCATTTAGGCAGCTGGCTCAGACCTGTGGATAAGTCAAACTGAATGAGAGGAAGCCCATCATCATGGTTGGAAATTTACTGTCTTTAATGTGTTGCTTGATTTTAATTTAGTATTCCTGAGATGTACTTAAAAGATACTGAATTCTGACCATGTAGCCTGGTGTCCAATATGGGGCTTTTTCCCCATGTCAGCAGTGCTAGACCTGCTCACTCTGTTCTCATAAGCAGGTTCAAATAACACATATGAAATAAGTGCTTATACAGGAATCCAAATGTTTAAGAGATCACAAAATGCAACTTCTCTTTTCCAACACCAACTGCCCTCTAAAACTGGACATCCCATAAAAAAAAATGTTCCTTTACAGAATCTGAAGTATTTTATGCTCTTGAGCACAGCCACATTGCAGAGCCTTTCTGACAGTATTTCTTGAGTATGATACTTTCATAAAACTCCAGAAAGGTTGAAACAATAGGAAAATGAGTAATTCTTAGAGGGAAAAAAAAAAAAAAGCAGGTAGATATAGCTAAATGACCCTATTAGCAATTGTATTTATTATTTTACATATTTTTTTTTCCTACTCTAAATAGTGAAATTCAATGTCAGACATGTTTTTGTCTATGGGATAATGACTATCGAAGCCCAGGGACCTACTTTCCCTGCAGAAAACAATGAATTTCAAAGAAATTAAGAAAATAAAGAGTGAAAATTTACAACATGTTGAAACAAGCACAGACATGTTATACACCGAGGCTGAAAATCTTCATGCAAATTGATTATGGCACATCTGGCATGTAGAATACACACGCCTTTCCTTCCCCACTAGATACTGTACATTTTCAGAAGTTTACACACACCACATTAAACAATTTGTCAGGTGTAGTGAGACCACTGGTACAGAGAATCCTTAGAAAATCTAGAGACAGTGGAGGAAATACTATATCTTAAGGTTTTTAACTGCAGGAGGAAAAAAAGCAAACAGTGGAGCACATGGGAGAGCTCTGGTAATATGAAGCCAAAGTGATGAATCTTTAGCAGATGCAGTTATTCATAAGCAATACAATTAAATTGAACTAATAGAAGACATGGTGTATTGAAACCTAAGCTAAAGATAGAAATAATAAAGAGCAGTATCTGTAGAGCCAGAAGTAGAAAAACCAGTAAAAACAAGCTTTGAATATAAAGCAAAAGTTGTATTTACTGAAATACTTGGAAGCATTTCTCATGAATGTGAAAAAATGTTTCATTTTCATGCTGCTGGTAAACAACTGCATGATGCCAGCTCACGGTAAGCAGAAAGTAAATTCAGCAAATAGGCAGAGAAAAAAAGATAAATCATCTGCAAACAGTCTTACAGCCTAAGTAGAGACGTGTCAGCACACGTGTGTCATCCACACAAACTGAGAATCGTGAAAATCAGACATCTCAACAGTAAAAGAATTGAAGGATTTGAGAAGCTCTAGCGTGCTGACACTTAATAACATTATTTTTCTTTTTAAACTGAAAGAGCAATAGGAAATAGGCTTTTAAAACGGGCAATTTACAAGAGGAAGGGTGCTGCAGACTCCCATGTTCAAGTCTCCTCTGGGTAAGCGCCTCCAGCTCTGCAAGCCCCAGCTCCCAGCCCTGCCATGGCAGGGACTCTGCCTCCAAGGGCTCTCCACACCCAGAGAGCTGCCCTGAGCACCCAGAGAGCTGCCCTGAGCACCCAGAGAGCTGCCCTCAGCGTGGCTGCAGCAAGGGACAGAAACCTTTCCATGCAGAGGTGAGTGCAGGGATGTACCTGTCTCTACCAGAGTCCCTCCCTCCCTCTAAGAGGTCCTGGCAGACTGGAGGTCCTTCCCCAAGTGCAGAAGGTGAAACCAGAGAACTTTCTTCTGGAATACGATTAAGAGGCACATTCAGGACGGTCAGAATACCAGTATTTATAGAGAATTGCAAAAATCCTAACAAGAAATAACCTTAAACCCATCTCTGGAAAGTATGGGCCAATTAATGGAATGTTTTTCTTCTAAGAAAGCTACTTTTGAGAAAGCTCAAGGCTAACTTCTGTATGCAAGGGAATTGAAAATGCCTAGGGTAGTAAGCCTGAGGCACATACCACAGCCTGAAGCTCAAAGCAGCAAAACAGGCCAACATACACGTGGCTGCAGGAGGAATTTGCGTCCAGAAGGAGATGTGTGCTCTCCCACAAAAGTAGTAACCAGGGTCCACCACTCCAGGACCACGGCGGAGCCATCCGGCAAACAGCTGATTTCAAGAAAGATGGTTGTCTGCTATCACCTCCAAGAAAACCCTTTCATTTGTTCTGCATATTTTTCCTTTTAGAATTGACCTATTGCCCTCATAACTGGTTCTGCTAACAAAAAAAACCCATCCAAACACATGGAAGGGAAAACCTGCAGAAGTTTAACAAGTTTTCAAGCAGCCACCACTCAGAGAGGTAGGCAGCTTGAAGCTGAGAAGTGATGTAGTCTGTCAGAAATCATCTTATTTTGGTTTAGTTCTTAGCAGGCACAATGTTATTATGAGTTATTTCTCCAGGAGTCCCCAAAGGCACCAGAGAAGATCTTGTACCAGAAGACATTGCAGGGACATGTAAGATGCAAACTCTTCCCTAAGGAAGAAATTGCAAGAGATCTGAAACAAAGGAAGATTAAACAGAGAAATCCTAACCCTGGCTGAGTGCCCCGTTATCTTAGTGCAGCTCTGTTCTTCATTGGTAAATTCAGCATAAGGAGAAATTACTTATCCATGTCCTTATTCTACCTATAAGATGAATACAAGATTACAATCTTATCTCTTGCACAATTTACATGTCATGTAGTGCAGCTTGATCAAGAAAATTCAGTGAAAATATGTTGTTTCTCATCACCTCAGGTTCTTGGAAAGTAGCACTGATGTTATGTAAAGAGAAAGAAAAATCATAAGGTCTTACATAATTTACCTTTGACTGGTTTTGAGATCTCTTAGGCTAGTTATTTCTTTATCTTGTGCTAACAGAAGAACCCAGGCCTTGCAACTGCTACTCAAGCAAGTCCTTTGATTCTCATCAACTCAAGTGCTTGCTCATGCAGTCAGATGAAGGACTATGCCTAAGCTACCCAGAAGACAAATTTGGCATATTGGGTCATCTGCAAAATAAAGTTTCTCATTGCCCAAGGAGTCATTCAGTTTTGGGAACTTTTATTTTTACAGAAGAAGAAAAAGCATAAAAGAGAAGAAGGATGTGTTCTGGACATCCTCACTATTCAGCATCAGAAATGTTTTATTCGTACAAGTACTGCTCTGGTCCCATGCACCAACAGCTCATTTCCGCCTGGGGGACTTCTGTCACGCTTCTGGTGAACACCTTCCTCTTGAATTTTACCCATAGGGATGCTGTTCACAAGCTCCATTACTGCTCCATGGCAGTAACTACACTGAATTAAGCAATAATAACTTGAAGATTCACTTCAGAAGGATTCTTCTCATCCAAACTAAAACACTACTGTAGATGCACTCTAAGGCCAAGTGTTATCACTTACCCAGCTGTTGCACCAGTAGATTGTATTTAAGAAATATATTTGTAAATGCTTTTAATATGTTCTGCCTGGCAGCACGTAGTTACTCATTTTTAAAATGATGGATGGCCAATAGAAGTTAAAAAAACCTTTTTAATTTGGAATCTGGATTCAGAATCTGGCATTTATTAGCAGAGATGATTAAAAGTTTTGGCCTTTGCCTTTAGTGATAGGTCTAGATTTTATTTCAGTTTCCTTCATTAAAATATTGTGCTTTCCTGATGAAACCGGAATTTTAAAGAGTACATTATT
>VWZY01001962.1:3659-51659 GCA_013399075.1 Chloroceryle aenea
TCTCCTTTTGTTATTAATGAATTTATAGAAACATTTTTTATTTTCCTTCACAGCCGCAGTTAGGTTGAGCTCTAGCTGCACTTTGGCCCTCTTAATCTTCTCCCTGCATTGCTTCACTGCATCTTTATAGTCTGCATGAGAGATCTGTCCTCTCTTCCAACAGTCACAGACTCTCCTTTTGTTCTTGAGATCCAGCCAGAGGTCCCTGTTTAGCCAGGCCGGTCTCTTTCCCCATCTGTTTGTTTTTTCAGCAGGTAGGGACAGCCTGCTCCTGCACCTTAAAGGCTTATCTCTTGAAGGATGTCCAGCCTTCCTGGACTCCTATATCCCTCAGCACATCCTCCCAAGGGACTTTGTCAATCAGTTTCCTGAACAGGTCAAAGTTTGCCCTCCGGAAGTCTAAGGTGGCAGTTTTACTCACCCCTCTCCTTGTTTCCCTAAGGATTGAAAACTCAAATCATCTCATGCTCACTGTGCCCTAGACGGCCTGCAACCTTTACTTCCCCCACAAGTTCTTCCCTGTTCACAAGGAGCAGATCCAGAAGGGCACCTTCCCTCTCTGGATCATTTATTAGCTGCATGAAAAAGTTGTCCTCCACACATTCCAGAAACCTCTTGGATTGTTCCCTTTCTGCTGTGTTGTATTCCCAGCAGATATCTGGGAGCTTAAAGTCCCCCACAAGCACAAAAGCAAGTGACTGCGAGATTTCCCTCAATTGCTTATAGAATGCTTCATCTATCTCACTGCTTTGGTTGGGGGGCTATAGCAGACTCCCACAACTATATCAGCTTTATTGGCCCTTAACCTTACCCAAACAGACTCAGCCTCGTCATTGCTATACTTGATTTCTGAGGTCTCATGACATTCTCTAACATATAGGGACACTCCTTCCCTGTCTGTCCCTCCTGAAGAACTTGTAGCCTCGATTGTCGCACTCCAGTTATGTGTGGCACCCCACAATGTTTCTGTGATAGCCACTATGTCATAGTTTTCTTTGTGCATCATGGCTTCAAGCTCCCCCTGTTTGTTGTTCATACTGCATGCATTGGCATAAATGCACGTCAGATCGAGTTACTGATACCAGTATCTTTCTGTGTGTGCCCCTGTGTTCCTTCCAAACCCTTCTCAGGTGCTTCCATGATTTCTAAATTTCTAGCCTTTGTCTCAGAAAAGTGGCAGAGCAAGAGTCTACACCAGTCCACCAGCCTTTTAACCTTGGCATGCTTCCCTCGGGCTTATTCCTAGCTGGTCCAGTTATCTCCCTTTCCCCCTTCCTATCTAGTTTAAAGCCCTATCAATCAGCCCTGAAACCTCCTGTGCAAAGACTCTCTTCCCCCTTTTTGAAAGGTGCCTCCTATGAGATGCCAGCAAGTCTGGTGCTGTATAAGTCACCCCTTTGTCAAAGAACCCAAAACTGTTATGGTGACACCAGTTACGAAGCCATAAATTAATAGACTGTTTGTGTCTGTCAATTATTGAGTCTCTACCTGAAACTGGAAGAAGAGAAGAGAATATAACCTGTGCTCCAGATCCTCCCACCATCTTTCTCAGGGTTTTAAAGTCTCTCTTCATCCTTCTCAAACTACTATTTTCACCTTGATCTCCTCCTATATGCAAAATTAGTAAAGGGTAGTAGTCTGAGGACTACACCAAACTGGGAAGTTTCCTAGTGAAGTCCTTAATCCAGGCTCCTGGGAGACAACACACATCCCTGTGGGAAGGGTCAACCTGACATATTGAACCCTCCGTTCCCCTCAAAAGTGAGTCCCCCAGGACTACAACCCTTCTTTTTTTCTTAGTGGATGATGTCGTGATTTGAGTAGTTGACCATTTTGACTTTGATCATACCTCTGGGGTAGGTAGTTCAACACCAATAACTTCATTTGACTGGTCCCTTTCAGCTAGAGCCTCATACCTGTTCTGGAGTGATATCCGGTCTTTCTCCTCCAAAGCCCCATGCCAGTTGGTTAGTGGCACCTGGGGGGATGAGGTGGGCAAGGTAGGAGGTCCTCTGCTGCCTCATCCTTGAGCTATCCTCCACTCACTCCCCTCTTCCTGGTTACTGCCTCTGGTCTTATGTGGGTAGCATGCAGGGGCCCTCTCTTCTTGGGTGCTACCAGAGGGGTACCCCTGTTTCTGTTCCAGGGGGTCAGAGCCTGGCTCCACCAGTCAGTCTCCTGCTCAGCCTCCCTGATACTCCTCAAGCTATCAGCTGCCTCTTGCAGTTCTACAGTTGGGCAGAGGAGATCCTCCATCTGCTCGCAGCGCACACAGCAGTTCTCATAATCGCCCCTTGCTGCCAGGGCGAGGCTCTGGCATTCCCTGCAGCCTGTGGCCTGGGTTGCTACATGTTTGTGATGCAACTCTGTCTGGGTTCCCATGTCCACTCTGGGAACTGTTGGACGGGTGACCTTCTGCCAGGTGGAGACCATGGCTGATCCTCCTTTGCGCACCAAGTCAGCTGCGTTCCAGCGAATGAGACAGCTCACAGAGCCACAGCCACAGAGCCCGCTGGTACCTTACCGTGCGTGCGAACAGTATCCTCCTAGTCTGTGCAGTTGTACACACAGGAGCTGGTCACTCGACTAGTGAATTTACCTTGTGAACCAGTAGAGGCCCACCCCTCTGCCTAACGAGATGCAAGCAACTGCAGTGCCACTCGAACATGAGCACACCCAAGCAGCAGTTTCTCACCCTAATTCCACATCTGTTGAAACCAAAATATGCTGTGCAAGTGCAGCTTGCACCTGATACTTCAGCTAAACTACTTTCTCACCTTTGAGTTCTTGACTCAAAGGATACTCATTTCAGTGTTACTTTGATATATAAGGCATTTAATTTTTGTAAATCACAGAATCACAGAATTTCTGAGGCTGGAATAGATCTCCAAGTCCAGCAATATGACCCAACACCATGACATCAGCTGGACTTTTTTGATTTAATAAATTTTGTTCATTTTGATTGTCACACAAAGCCTAAGACTTAACACATTCCTCAGTTACAGCTTCATTCAGCTTTTCTAAATAGTCTTTGTGTAGATTTGACTTTATCATCTGCTTGTTGACTTTCCAAGGTCTGGAGCTCCAGCTGACACATTTTCTTAATGATTCAGGTATAAGTATTCCTAGTAAGAGAATTTTAGGAATTTACATTGCCATCATCAGATTGATCTGACCTGCTCTTATTTTTCAGCTATCACAGAGTTTTACCTGAATATCTGCGACGTTTCACAGTTGGCTGGGTGTATACAAAAATCCTTTCCCAAGGTGTTGAAATTTTGCAGAGACTTCACATGTATAAGGTAAGGTGGTGAAGTGAGTAGGGATATGTGTTTAACGTAGTGTTGTACATAAATTTACATTTCTCATATAGCTGGAAAATGGTGATAGTGTTTGCCAGGACTTGCTACAGTTCTGTTAACAGGTTACTTGTAAGAAAAAAAGAGCTGCTTTAGAAAGTATTACATTGTTTTGAATTCTACTTGCACTTTGGAGATTTACTGTGTGTAATGTACCGTAAGACTGTTGCTGAGATGTTGGTTTTTTATTTAAGGATATCTGTGTTCACTAGATTTAGTTATTACTTTTAAATAAGAAAATCTTGGAAGAAAAGTCGATTGTACAATGTCTCTACACCTTAGCAGCCAGTATCTCCAAAGGCTCTGATTTACAAGCTAAAGCAAACCAGATTATTCTGAAAAAGGCTTTGCCTCTGCAAAAAGGCAAAAAGTAATATTTAGGTCTTTTTCATACACATCAAGGAATACAGAAAGGATTAATATGTTGAGTTTTGTCAGATAACTTTTTAAGTTTACATAAAAATGTCTCTAGAATAGAGTTTTTAAGGTCTACTCATGCATCTGATACATTGGGTACTAGAGTAAAAGTGAGGTTTGAATTGTGAAAAGTTTTATAGAAACCGGTAATTAGAAAGGAGAGTGACAAGCTAATTATATAATGAAACTTCAACTTGGTTTTCTAAATTAATAAAGGTATCATCCTGTTGCTACAGGAAGCTGTCCAGGAGCTGCAGACTCTTCTGTCCCAGGATGTGTATTGTACTGACAGCAGAGGGCGATGGTGGGATCGTCTAGCTCTGAATTTACATCAGCACTTGAAAAACACTAAGAAGGTATCTTCACAACCACATGCTGTAGAGCTAGAAACACTGCGGTCATTGTCTGAAAACATTGCTTACTGATTAGAACTTCAGTATGTAAGAAAAGTATCCCTGTTTATATATTGTTTTTTTTGCATTTACCTTTTTGTACTCTTTAAATCAATTGGTCTTTTGGGCTTAGTAAGAACAGACAGATGTGAGTAGGTCTTCTAAATGATTGCTTGTTACCTTGCTCTTCCCTAGGCCATTGGCTGCATTAAAAATGGGCTGTCAGACCCATTTGTACGTACTGGGCATCGTCTCTCTCTCTACCAGCGGGCCCTACGAATCAGAGACTCACCAAGCTGCAAGCAGTTCAGATGCCTGTTTCATGATCTGCCAGTCATAACTGTGGAGGATGTGGCACATGTAAGTGAAGTTGCTGGTGGTTTCCAAGAAATAACAACTCAAGTTTTTTCTTTCTTCTGACAAGAACAAATAATCTGGGAGAATGTTGTTACGTGTTGTGCATCAGCCCCTGGCTTATTTGTGCTGCAGGAAAATGAATGCAAATGTCTTTCTAAACCACAAACCTCTTGTAAGCAAATATTTTTACTTATTAAATAAAAGGTCACATTCTTGTCTGAAGTTAGTCAGCTGTACACTGGTGTCATTTGCAGTGCTTTACTGATTGTCATGAGTGTGATCAGCTGTAAACTCCACTAATTTACCAGCAACACTCTCAGAGCCCCTCTGTCTGAAGAGTCTGATAAATCAGTGCATTGCCTCATGTCTTCATGCCAAGTATTCTATATGTAAGAAAAAGTAACCGTAGCACGTTGTCAGCATTAGATAATGGCTCAGAAAATGCAATGTTTTTCCACAACCTGTGAGAGTTCTGTGTTATGCAGATATTCAAAATGGTGCACTTGCATCAGATTGGAATGGATTTTTTTTTTTTAAACTCATTCTTTTCCCTACTCTTGCAAAGATAATCATATCTGGGCAAAGTCAGAGCAGAGCCTGGCTTTCTCTCTTGGCCTTGTCACCATATATCTTTCTATAGCACGTTTTTTTTCTCAGTACAGGTTCAGTCTTCTCAGTCATCTGTATTCCTTCTTCTTGGTCCTGCATATAGAAAGATTACATTTCCGTCTGCCCAGCATTTTTGCTAGACTCTTTTTTTCTGAAAATATCAACAGTTTATAAAATCAAACAAGAATGATTTCAAGGAAATGACAACTTAAATTGTGTCCGCTAGATTTTTGGAAACAAGTCTAGTTCCGATTTTAAGAAAACTGAAAAGGAGGAATGTGTGTTTCAGGAGAGATTTAAATACCTAGGCTAAAGCTCTTCAATTGTGATGCAGGAAAGTAATTAGTTCTTTTAATACATTCAGGTCACAATCAAAGGAAAGATGTGTCCTCAGACGGGAATGGGAAAATCTGTTTTTCTAGTGGAGGATATCGGTGATGAAGGAGGAGGCGAAGGCTTCGGTGTATCCACAATCATGTGCACGGTTGAGGAGCTGGCATTAACTCACTACAGGCAGAATGGTTTTGATCAGGGTAACTAACTTTTTTTTTTCTACATTAAAATAACAGTGGAAGTAAAGAACCAATTTAGCAGCAGTTTAGTTAATAGACCGATTTTAGCTGATTTAATTGGATCAGTTTTTAGTCTGATTCTGTTTCCTTCACAAACAGCTCTAATATATAATTTCCTTACCTAAATGCTTGAATATGTATTTTCCACCTGTCCTGCTTCTTGGCTGTTGATTATTTACTACCTTCATATACCTAAGGTGGTTTTGAAATGCATTAGGAAAAAACATCTCTTCTTCATAGCAAATTACATGTTTTGGCTTTCTTGTCAGTGAACAGCTATTCTGTTTGTTAGGGGTAAAATGCTAGTGGTGTCATTTTAAGCGAGTATCATTAGCGGGGAGAACATCTTTGGCCACAGGCTTGCCAGTTTAGTAAGAAGTGCTTTAAAGTAGACTTGCTGGAGGAGAGGATCTTCAATTCATTCCACTTTGAGGTCCTTCCAGCCCAAGCCTGGTAAACTGAAAGGTAAACTGCCACTGATTTTTGGTACTAGATGAACAGGATAACAATACAGACCATAGCAACTGAAATGGCTTGATGTTCAGCTCTTTTAGTAGCTGTTCATATATTTTTGCAATTTAAGAGCTGTGAAAAGCCCTAGGCAAATAAGATTATATAGATCTGTCTCAGGAAAAAAGCAAAATACATAAAGGTAGGCAAGATATTTTAATATAAATTCTGTATGTAATATTTATATAAATTAGACTATTTTAATATATAAATTTTAATATAATTTTATGTTATTGGTGATTCCAAATACTGCTGCAGGAAAGGTGGCTGCATCAGAAAAGGGTAGATGGGAGGGTGACCGTGTTTAGACTTTGGGAGCATTGTGCTGAAGTCCCCACTCAGTTCCTCACTCCCACCAGTCTTCCTGGCCTAGTGCACATTTTGGGCACACAGTGGCCATGTTTCATTGAGCGGGAGGCCTCAGGAAGCACAGTGCCCAGCCCAGCCCTGCACGCACATGACTGCACGTACCTACATGTTCGCTCGCATGTGTACGCTACACTGTATATTAAATAAAACAGCCTATAGCAATTATTCTATTTATATGTATTATATGCAATGCAACATAGACTAAAAACATATATCACAAAATGGTTGAGGTAGCCAGGGAACTCAGGAGGTCACCCTTTCCAAGCCCACCCTGCTGAGGCAGGGCCACCTAGATCTGGTTGCACAGGCCCATGTCCAGCTTTCGAGCAGCAGCAAGGGTGGCAACACCACAACCTCCTTGGGCAAACCAGGCCAGTCTCAGTCTGCCTCACAGTGAAAAAGGGTTTCTTGATGGTCATAGATCTGTATGTATGGTCATACATGTGACCTTGTATTTATTCATACATTCATGTGTTCATAGACATGTATGTGAACATAGAGAGACACACACATATATATAACACCCCATATCTGATCATGCATATGTGAACCTCAGGAAACACTTTTTAACTGTGAGGGTGACCGAGCACCCGCTTGAGCAGCCCAGTGAGGTTGAGGAGTGTATATATATGTCCATATCAATGTATGTGTGTTCACATATATGTAGGCATGTATGAGAGATAATATATACAATATGTACATAGCTCCAGACATATATTCAATATTATTTAGTTAACAGTATGTAATTATTCTGCTATATGTAGTCGTAAATATAACACAATTCTGTATAATTATATTTTATACAATATGCAAGTTCTGATTATATGCTATAAATATATGTATTTGGTTTACTGTATTATAGACTTACTGTATATTATAATCAATATTATACAAACATATAGAACATATATATGTTCTGTACAGAACATATATAGAATATATATACCTACACAACACATATATAGATGTATACATACATGTGTATGTATAGCCCTGTATTTGTATTCATGTATGGGTATAATATATTTATATTATTTATATATGTAAGGATCTTGTTATTAATACATTACTTTTTTAGTGTAAAAACAACAAAAAAAAATTGTGCGTGTTGCAAATTGTTAGAACAGTGAACCTTAGTCAGGAGTAGGCACAGTAATTTACTCCTGGGCTGTAAATGAAGGCCACTGAAATGCTTGTAAACAAAGGAAACAGCAGTAGCAAGGTCTGGAAGGAATAGACTGCAGTTACAACTTGATGCTATAATGTTATTGTATCTGGGCTTCAGCTCTGGAGGAACCTGAATATACAGGGTTTCTGGTTTGCTTTACGATGATTTAGAACCTCTTTGTCTGAGATTGTTGTAGAAATTAACGTTTCCTTTTTAATTAAATTTTGCCCATCAGGTATTCACGGGGAAGGCTCAACATTTATTACGCTGTACGGGCTGCTGATGTGGGACATTGTTTTCAAGGGTGACGTACCCGACGTTTTCAGAAATTCCTATCAGGTAGTTTTGAAAAGCGTTCTTCAGTTCACTTCATCACCCGTTGTTGCACACTCTGTAACCATGCAAAGGTGTTACTCGGAATTTGATTAACATTTTATTCTGAGGGACATCCCAGAGAGATCTTGGTATTTGCTTGCGTTTATTATGTTGTGTTGGGCTTGTTACTAAAAGGTTTGTTGGCAAGTGACTGTCAGAGTGGAGTACATCTGGCTGAGTGCACGCGTCCTGCATCTGAACTCCCTGGGCAAAGTCTCCTTTGTAGTCAGTGGAAGAATACTGCTACACCATGGCATTGTTAATCTCATTTGAAGATGACACATTCAATTAAAAAAAGGGAAAAAAGAATCTTATTTCTTTTCAATAATATTTAAACTCAGGTTTGTAACAGCCCTGCTCTCTTCACCTCAACGGGTTTATGCTTTTGGGATCATCCTTCCTTTTTGTCAAAGCACAAACAGTGCTACGCCCACCCCCACTCCCCAACAACTCCTCCCCCACACCCTAAGATTAACAATTTCAGGTGAACTTGTGGCTTTTGGCTAAATGCTTTGTGTTCTACAAGTTACACCTAGAAACAGTTTTACTAATTGCAATTAGAAAATGTGATCACTTAGTGACACTGTCTAAGAAAACCCTACAAAGCCATCTCAAACGTGTAACTGAAAAAGGCCAGACAATTGTCTTCCGTTCTACCATGTTAACCCATTGCTTCAAATCGGAACCCTGGCCAAGAGGTAGACTAGCCAGTGCTGTCCTCGTCCCTTATTGGGTTGATTTGTACTGTAAGAAATTAAAGGCTTACGTTGGTATGAGCAATCGTAGATAAAAATTCCTTCTGACTTTTCACCGAGGTGAAGCAGGCATGTTATTCTTGTCTTCTCTCCTCCACCACCTCCCTTTTTCTTTATTTTTCTTCACTGGTATAAAGCAGAAATCCTTGTAGCTGAGTCAAAAGCCACCTGGTTGCTTTAGAGATAACTGTCTCCCTAATTAGGCACTAGCACAGGTATTTTAATTGGCAGAGAAGGAGATACATGCCCTCAAGGCCATGCTTTCATAGTCCCTTAGGCAAAGGATGTAAAAATCTAGAGAACAAACAGTACAATTATTTTATTAGGCCAGTGGGACTAAGATCAAAACTATGAATACATGAGTTGCTCTCTGTCCCACCAACCTGTTTTGGTTTTTTATTTTCATTTTTACGTTGGTGTGGATTATGAGTCTGAATACAGTCATGTCTTGAAATAATTTCTTAAACCATGAGCACTTGATTGTAAATACATTCTTGGTCATAGCCTTGGCAAGCTACTCAATGATGAAAAGCAGCAATATCCTCCAGAGTAACGGCCTGTCTTTGAAATGGCTTTTACTGCTTGACTGTTGTGTTTAGCTCACCAAGTAAATTTGGGGTTGAATACTGTTTGCAGCAACAGTTGAGATAGGATAGTCCTCCTTGCTTTGGAGTTTTGAGGTGGGCTATGGGGGCACTTGCAGGCTCATAGACAGGCCAGGAAGGGGGCTGCTGTAGCTCCAAAGGCCAGACAAATATTTGTAAATGGAATTCATACAAATAGAAATTTTCTTATGGAGTGTCTACTGATCTTGTAAGATGATGTAATTGTATGAAGTCACATGTTAAAAGCAGGTATTCTTTGTCAGTGGAAGCTTATATATACTGTAGATCTTGCCTTCTAAATACATTTCCTTTTATGTAATCTTATATGCAGATAACACTTACTTAAAAAAGAAAAAAAAAACAACAAACCACCCCACAAACAAAACCCACAGAAAAACCCCAAACCCCTGAATGTTTATAACAAGCCCAGTAATGTTTTTCTTAAACTAGATTTTGCTATTTATTAATTTGTTAGTAGTTATTAATGTAGCACAAAGCTGTCATTAGACTAGGGCATGAACAAGGCTGAGCTGAAAGCTCACACCCGATGCTCTCTCATTCATAGGCTGTATAAAAGTGGGACTAGCTGTGGCAGCAGTTTGTGTAAGGCTGAAATTTGCCATTTTATAAGTATGGTGCATTTGATTTTGAAAAGCTAGACTGGTGCTCAGGTACTACCTGACAGCTTTTTTCAGCTGTATGTAGAACTAATTGCTGCAGTGAGGCTGTACAATCACGTGCCCAGTGCTCTGTATGAGGCTCACTGCCTTTAGGCAGCTTGAGTGATACTCCTCAGTTTCATCAGTTTGTTCTCCCACCTCAGACTGGTCAGCTGAGCGATCTTCATAGCAATTCCAAATCCTGCCTAGGCTGCTACTGCTTGGGGAGCTAGGAGAGCAGACTGCTTCTTGTTGGCTGTGAAAGGAAACCTCTGTCTAGAGGACAAAAACCAACGGAGCAGAGGCCGAAATGTGGCCAGGGTTTGTTGCGCTAGCATTGGGTGTTTAACAGACATGCAAATCATGTTCCATTTAGTAAAGGCTGCACTGGGGAGCATGCTCAAGTAAAACTGCCTCAGTGTGTGAGCAGATTTGTACTTGAGCTAAGACAACCAGGAAGTAAGGCATTCTCATTCTTAGAAGAGCTGCTTTGCTGGCAGCCCCTCAGTGATGCATTTATCTTTTTATACAGACGGTCCCCCTGGATTTATACACCGACAGCTTCTACGAGAACAGGAGGGATGTCATTGAGGCCAGGCTGCAGCAGCTTCGTACGGCCTCCTCAGAGACACTGGCGGAGTTGGTCGCTGACATCTGGACCACTCAGGAGGGAAAAGCAGCAGCACTGGTTAGCTGGGGGCGTTTTAGTTCCCTGCAGCAAGCCCAGGTAAGTAGCTGTTGCTAAAAGCATGGGCGCTTTGACACGTGGCAGTAGTGTGGAGGCGCTGGGCAAAGACTGATGGTGAGGGGTGGGAAGGAGCAGTTGGTGGGACACACACACACACACACACACGAAGGACGGATGGACGGACGGACTTAAGCACACTTCTCCGTAATCCCAAATCCCAAGTACTGTCACTCTTCTGATACGGTCACTTCTCCTGCAACAGCAGTTGAGAACAGAGCAGGAAAAACTGCCGTAGATTAACACCTACTTCAGTTTTTTTGTTGCATGTGACTAAACAAAAAAAACCTGAGACAAGCCATAGCAAATTCTTGAGAGAGCAGAGAAATGGCTGTACAGGAAATAGTTTAAAAAAAAAAAAAAGGCCAACTACAAAAATTTCTCTTGCAGAGCCTCGTTTCCTGCCTTGGAGGACTGTTTCTGAGCGATGTTTTTAGGCGACTTTCCAAAGACCTACGCCATTGCAGAGGAGGGCTTCCTGACCTGGTTGTGTGGCGTACTCACACTAATCAATTTAAGGTACACTGGGACATCATGGAAATACTTGGTGCTTAGTTGATCTTATCCCTAGGTATCAAACCTTCCAGTTGTCAGTCCATACAAACTGTATTTTCTTCTTGTGGTGGAGTTAAACCTGCTGCTTAGCTGCCCAGCAGCTATGGCAGGTAGTGGATAGTTGTTTAGCTGCTGTTTCGTCACATTTTGCTCTTTAGTGTTAATGGGCATAATAAGAATCAGCAAGAGGTGGCAAGGTATTCTTGTAGAATAGGTCTGCAATTAAAATAACTGTAAAGCAGCTGTTGTCAATCATTCTATTAGCAACTCTGTCACCACTTACACAAAACCTTGAATATATGAGACTACAACAACTGTGCTATAAAAATGGAGTGAAGACTCATGGTTTGTGCCTTGCATGGCAGTGGAATAGGTACCAGAAGACTAGTGGATATCTCAGCTGCTGAAGCAACTTATGTTTACAAAACAGCTGAATAGCAGAAATGAGTACTCTAGAAGAGCTTATGGAACAGCTGATCAGTTTCTGAGTATCTAGTATCTTCATTCACCATGTTTTGGTGGATATTTACTGGATAAAATTCCATGCTCTTACAGCTGCACTTTGCAATGTGGGTTAATTATTTAGTGCACTAATGGACATTTCTTTGTAGCTGGTGGAGGTGAAAGGTCCCAACGATCGCCTGTCCCCCAAGCAGATAATCTGGCTGAGCGAACTGAAGAAGCTGGGTGCTACGGTGGAAGTTTGTCATGTGCAAGCTGTTGGAGGCAAGAGTAAATGTGTCAGTTGACAGTAGAGGTCTTCAGCACATGGTTATTTGAGTATTTTTAAAGGAACTGGCATGACACACTACAGGCTGCTGCTTATTAAAAGTAGTTTCTTCTAACATTCTGGGTCCTTGAGCATTAGTTAGTTTTAGCATAAAACAGTCTAGATATAGTCAGAGAAGTCTGTCACTATGACTGACTGTATGTCGCTTTGTGTTCAGAAGAATCGAGCCTTTCCCTTCCCTACACAATTCATGAGTTATTCATAAATTATGTTAAGTAATCTAGGGGGTTTGCTCCGTGAGGAGAAACAGCTGCAATCACACTGGTACCAAGACCATCCTCTACAATGAATAAGTGGTATATCGAGTTCTGTCTTTTCCCTGTCTGAGGTCGTTACAGTGTGCAAGTTTCCTTGCAAGGTGCAAGTTCAGTGCCATTCTGGGATTGTCAGGACCAGAGTTGTTCTCTACTGTCCCCTCTTTGTATTACATATTGCAGTTTTTCACCTCAATACACAAAAGTCAGAAGTAGTCAGTGATGGCATAAAACCTTCTCTTTTTTCATGCTGATTTACATGCTGCTGTGTATGAAAGGGTAAGTCATTTAACGGCTCCTCCAGTGGTGAATCACATCTGTTACACCCGTATACAGGGGAAGTAGTTCTAGTAGGAGACAGGAGTTGTCCAGTGCCAAGAACACTGCACTCGCTGGCAGTATGGCATTCATTATAGTCAGTTTTGCCCCACAGAAAGTGATGTGTTTTCACATTTACAAATAAGTCAGTTGCAATGGAAGCAAAAGGATGAGTTGTCTTTTAGGACACCAGACTCCTGTGAGGTTGTCTCAATTTTAACCTCTTTCTCTGGAGTCTTCATTCTCTTCCCCTGTCTGTTTTCCTGATACCAGAAATTGAGCTCACCCTACAAAGAGCAGACGCTGTAATAGAATGTAGCGAGAAATTCAGATAATTTGCACATCTCTTTTATTAATCATCTTTCTACAGCTCTCTTGGAAAAACCAAACACACACTCCCGCTATTAGATGAATCAAAAGAAAAATGCCTGAAGTTCACTAGGAAAGGTATGAACTTTTATTTAGTCTAATTTACTTCACATTCACAACTCAGCATCAGGACTTTATAAGCTTCCTGTCAGTGTTACTCAGTAAATCATTATCAGGCACAAAGGTTTTAGTTTCATTTGAAATAGTGAACTCTAAACCGTCACAGCAACAGCATTAGATACCTACTGCCTAGAGCAATTTGAGGTACAGATTTCTGTCTCTTACGTTAAAGGCTAATTTAAGGTTTCATCCTTTGCTTAAATATATGTTAGATTTTTTCTTTTTTTGGTTTTAATGTCTTGCCATCTGAGAGTAAGACAAAACCTTTGCTTCACTTGCTACATTTTCATTAAAAATACAAGGCAGTTAATATCAAAGTGGTATTGCAGGCAGGTGCAGGCCTGGGTATACATATGCATACAAACACACTTCTTAATGCATTGCTGGAATGAAAAATTTCTTGGATTGGTGGCAGTAAACAGTGAGTAACATTGTACTGCCATGATCACTAAGTCTGCAATAAGCTCTACCCCGCAGTAATGAATGATACTGGAGGTAAGCTTTTAACCAGATCAACCAGAAATTCCTATTTCCCCCTGCGTGGTTTACAGTGTAGTACAAAAGTCATGGTACAACAGCCAGTAACAGCCTAAATAGTGCACATTTTCAAGAAACAGACAAAAAAAATAAGGTTCTTGGTAGTTTTTCTATTCTTGCAACACCAAAAGGGCATTAACAGTATCTTATTTTAAATGGCAAACAGAAATTAAAATATGAAAATGTGTACATATATATACACGGACACACATATATACACCGCTGTATGTCAGTATTCTGTACATAGAAGTTAAAGATACATACTCACACCCCAAAAGCACTTTTGAAAGTTATTAAAGATGCTCAGAAACTATTAAGGCAACTGTGTAGAGTGGAGAATTATTTTTAAATTAACATTTAGTACCAGTCTTTCAAAAGTAAATAAAAATTAAGATGTTTCACTTCAGAGGATGAAACAACAGAGGCAGGTGCCCACACATGCACAAACACACAGTAGTTGGTCAAATTCCTTGGAAGGTGAAGCCCCTGCGAAAGCCAGGCACCAGAACCTTCCTGATATTCAGCAGCTGGCTGCTCCCCACCCCGCATTCGCCTGTGCTCATCTCGACCTCTGCTCACCTCACTCCCCTTTTTGAACTGTGTGAAATATCTTATATGTCTGTTTGGCAAATAGATATTTAGGCAGATTTTCTTTATTATAAAGACATATTATTTTTAACCCCCTCCCCTGCTATATATATATAAAATACAAAGACCATCTGCAGCATCTGTACACATCTTAGAACTGAAATGTAAAAATATCTGAAATCTCATTATAAAAGACAATCCTGTTTAAATATAGTACCCAGTTTTTCCCCCAAAGGGTACTAGCCTAAACTTTTTTTTTTTTCTTTCCACCAGCTGCCTGTGTGGAATACTTTATTTACATATTTTGGTACCTTTAAACCAAAAAAGTTACGCTTTTGAGAAAAAAAATAGGACACCATAGTTTGTAATTTTTAAAAGAAAACAAAACGGTACCAAGAGACACTAAGCACGCACACAGGTTGAGGTCTTTTCAGTCAAGTATCAGGCCAGGGAAAGCAGTAAGCTAATGGGCAGGGGGGTGGGAGATCACAAAAGCAAACTAATACAAACATTTGAATAATGAATTCAACAAGTTATGTGACTGCTCCAGCAAGCCTGCAAATAAACGCAACTTGTTTGTGGACCATTTAACATGCTCAGACCATCTTGCAGTATAATGAGCCAGTTGAGGTGAATACACGTTTTTTCCTCACAAAGAGTTGACCAGAAGCAAGTGGGCATGGTGTCTTCACAAGGTGTGTGTGCCCACACACAGACATGAGTGCGCACACACGCACACACTCGGCTTCTTTGCATAAAAGCAGATTTTTGGGCTTTGGTTAGTTAAAAAAGGAGGTCTACCTCCCCTCACCCCACCTTAGCTCACCTTTACAATGGAACTGCTCCCACTATCCTCACCACACCAAACACCGTTGCTTGTCCATATGGACACGCAAGTATGTCAAAAGAAGGCACCCTAAACCACTCTTCTTTCAGCACCTGCTTACAAGTGACAACAGCACTACCACCCCTCGTAGATTTGGCCACATGGAGCATGTCCTCCTCTCTGGAAGCCAGTAGGGCTTAGGTATGAAATTCTGCTGAGCTACTTCACCTTGCAGCAAGATGAGGAGGAGGTCAGCAGGGATATAATGCTGAGTATTCAAAGTGCTTATATATAACAAAGTGAGGCTCTCATGAGACTTAGAAACAAGCTTAACATCAGAGAGGAAAAACCTGCTGTCTCTTGAGATGATCACCTACTATTTCCAGAAATGGAGAGGATGAAACAAGAATTTACCATAATCGTGGTAAAATGGGGGGCTTAGGGGGACTGTCAGCTGCATTAGAGCAATCCTGCTACTATTTCCTCCCAATTAAAGGCACTTCTAAAGCTACAACAATACCGTATCTACAGTAAGTGTTTTAAGGTTAACAGTGCATTGTCCTGAATTCATTTCTATAGTATAAAGTCAAGCTCATGACAAAGAGCACAAATCTGACGATGAGTATGTTTTGGGGAGGGAAAGAAAAGGGAAGAAACTCCACCCCCCACCAAATCGACACTGCATTAACACGTCTGTAAGGTGATTAAGTCACAGAACAGTATGTATGTGTGTATGTATGCGTGCATGCATAGAGTTGTTCTTCCTGAAGAGTCAATCTGGTAAAATAGTTTGTTCCCAGATTTCAGTTATTGGTTTATGCCCACTGCACGTCACTACCTGGATTTACCAAGGTGTTTTGACACAAGAGTCACTTCAGTCACTATCTGGGAAAAAAGATATTTTAAGCAGAACCCTCCTTAATGACCAGACCAAGCCTTTCAATCAGCTAATGAAACGCTCCAGCACATGTAAGAAGCCAAACCACAAAAACAGAAAGAACTAGGGGCCAGAAGGCCTAGCAGATGAAAACTACTGAAGACAAAATTGTGAGATTTGAAGCATGACTTGCTTTGCTTTTAAATATTTGTGCAAAATTTACGTAATGTTTGTATATAAAATTTACTACAGCTTTCAATGCTGCATTTAGCAGTGTTACATTAGAAAAGACAAAGTGATATGCTCTATTCTCCCAAACCTTTAAACCATCGCAGCATCTTAGTCTTCATTTGCAAGCGTCTCAGTGGATAGCCAGATTTTGGCACCACTTAAGAATTTGCTTAAAGGTGTTCCCAGAATGCTCCGTCTGCACAGGTTCCCCACAGGAGAAAACGGGAATGAGGAGGAGAGAAAGTCTGGGGGCCCAGCGGTGTCATTTAAACTATTTGCTCTGAAGTACATCCTGCTTTGATCCAGTTCCGAACAGTTGCCTTGCAAGGAGTTGCTTTTGTACTGCCGAAGATTCCGGTTTAACATGTCTACTTCATCTGCCAGCAAAGAAACTTTATGGAAAGCAGTGATGAAGCCACCACGATTAATCTGGGCCTCAGGAACCCAGCGGAAGTAGCAGAGTTTCCACAGTTTTATTTGTGTTCCAGAGATACGGGGCAGAATTACACCGTGCAAATCAATAGGCTTTGCAAACCAGTCTCTGAAGTACTGTTCCATACTGTTACTCTTACTCTCCGCTTGCTGCAAAAAGTCCGGTTTCAGTTTTAGTATCAGAGAGTTTCTTCTTGGAAGGAACTCTTGCTCACTGATGATTCCATTTTTTAATGCTGGAGGGACACCTCTCAAAGTGGAGCTGTAGTTTTTCTGCAGAAGATAAATACTGGTCATTTTCTAGTTTTTTTCCCATTTGAATAGCAGATCTCTCTGAGCTGCTCAGATGCATCATCCACAGAAATGATGTGACACAGTCCTGCGCTTGTGAGTCACTACTGCAGGGATCACAGAGCAAACAGTGTGGTCACCTGTGGCCTTTAAAAAGAAATATATCTGCTTTCTAGACTTTCTAAAGCAATGACTGGCTGAATTAATCTGTATTCACTGAAAGAGTAACAGCCCTGGGAGAAAAAGGTGGCATGTGACCATGCAAATGCTGGCAGCCAGCTGAGCCGTATCAGAAAATGTCTAGGAACACGGGTCGAAATCATTTCTTTAGGCTAGGAAGCCAAGAGAATTAACGCTCCTATTGCTAAGTTGAAGGTATAGACCACTAGCTAGGTAACTGCCAGTTCGTAAGCATTAACACCTAAAGGTTAAGCACAGAAACAGTCCACTCACAGACAAACATCATTATAGTTACCTTTGAGCGTTTAAAAGTTTTCACTGCTCCATTCTGTACACATGGTGCACTCTTTCCAACATAGAAAGGGTTGTGAAAGAGCAGGCGATCTCTGCTTGTAAACTGAAGAGACCAGTCCCAAACACAAGGAAATCTGAGGCCTTTCTCATCACCCAGCTGAATGTTCTTGCTTATGGCAAATTCCTGCAAGAAGTTACCATTCAGGCTTATTAAAAATCAAAGAAAATAGGCTTCTTCACAAATCTTTATAATAAACTACTGCATAACTATTGGGCAAAGAAAAGCAAGGATATAATTTAGAGATGGCTGCAGATCAAAGCAACAGAGCACCAAGACAGCCTGCTCCTGGAGAGACAGCTGTACCCTCTTTCATTTGAGCAGTGCAGGATGAGGCAGGACTAATGCTTCCTTAGCAAAAATTACTTTTCCATTATACTGTTTGTTTTCTCTTAATCCCCCAACTGTTATTTTGAGAATACACTAATAGTCCCTCAATGCTCTACTTCTTTGTAAAGGTAGCTACCTACAACTTTAAAGGCAAAATATTTAACAAAATCGTTACATTTTTTCAGCCATCAAATATTATCTACACACAGTTCTGGTAAGCTCCAGTTTTCAAAACCAGACAGTAAGTGTTCAGTTTTCACTGTACATTACTACTGGAACTTTACAGTCTTCCAACTTTTTCAACTATTTAAACAATTATGTCAAGAGATTTCAAAGTTTGCCTGAAAAGCGAAATTCCATTTAGTGCCTCTCATTCTGCTTCATCAGTTTCCTGATTGTAAATATCTCCTTCCAAGAGGTATGAATAATACTGTACAATAGCAATGCTCTTCTTAAAAAAAGAAACCAAAAAAAAAACACCCAAAAAAATCAATAAATTTTCTTCTTGAGTACTTATGTTACTGTCTACACAAACATCACCCAAAAGGCCATTCTGATCATACTCATCTGGGGAGCTGAATGTTTTGCACTGAACAGAGTGCAACACTTTGTTAATTTTTTGTTGTCACTGCATTGAGATGTCGCCATTTCCAGAAGGGCACACTGAAGTAGCTGTAACACTTCATACTCACAGTGCTTTCCTTTACTCGCTGATGAGGGCAATTGAAAAGGAAAGTGCCAAACAGGGAGATACGTGCACTGTCGTACAATATGGTCAAGTACATTTCAGAAAACTCGAAGGCTGCTGGGTATTGTTCTAGCAGCTGCCAAACACAGTCAAGAAACATCAGGAACAATGGAGACTGGGAAAAGAAACAAGAGAATTCTTAGGTTTAACAAAAGCTTTTCCCACATCATTCCAATTTTTTTGCAGTTCTATACCTCTGGTACTTTCCTCAACAAGGTAAACTATTTGGAGTATTGCATTTTTTTTTAGTGATAGTGTGCAACTGTAATAATAGTATCTTATATGTCCTTTCATAGAATGTCTAAGTCAGTGCAAACGCTCAATACAAATGAGCCCAAAAAAAACCTTTGGCCTTACTTTTACAATGTATATAATTCCTTGTTTGATACGACTGGAGAGCTTATGATTCAGCCATGTTTAGTTCTCACTACACCTTCTAGCTCTTTCCACAGTGGCCCATGAATGGCAACAGTATAAACTATCATTTAGATAATGCTTTAGAAATATTTTCACTTTCCCAGTTTCAATCTTCTGTATATCCTTTCCTAGGATCAAAAGATCTGCTCTCTCATTATGTCCCCTGTGGTATTTTAGTTTCTTTAACCCTTCCTGCATTTTCTCTGCTTAGTGCTCAGTGTCCTCAGTTTATCTGTTGGCTCCACTCCCCGGGAATATTATTTTTCTATTAGTCTTGGACACTGTCCCTTTAATAGGCTTCTAACCTAGAGTCCTTCCTTTTCCAACTGCAACTACCAGTCCCTCCTTTGCAACGAAGAGGCCAAGTAAGATTAGCTGGAAATACTGAAAATCATGCACTGTGCTACCCTCTCTTTGGCAGCTGCGTATCAGTTCATAAAGCTGCAGTGCTTCTCTGTCAGCTTGTGACTTTGGAAAGTACTGCATATTGGTATGATTCTGCATTCAACACAACTGGGATGAAAACAGATACCTGTGGTAAAACAAATAAAACCAACAACCCCCTCCAAATGCTCTCCCAGTCCCCTCCGATTTCAATTTAAAATGCAGCCTGTGCATTTGTAATAGTGGGACCTTTTCAAGTGCTACACTGAAGCAACAAAAAACCCAAGAACATCCTACTGCACCCCATGTGCTATAAGGGTACAGAAAATATATCGCTATCCTGGACAAAGGCTCATTTTCTCTGACATTACTTTCATGAGATTTGAAAGGATTAAAGAATATTTATACTTTTATATTTCTGTGTTAATAAATGTTCAGGCTGATATTAACCAGATACTGTTATCACAGACAAATACAATTCAGTTTTACCTCTTTGTCAGATCTCTTTAAGTGGTTACACCTATCTAAAAACTGATATCCTGCCATGACCCATTCCTTCTGTATTAAGCTTTGAAATCCAACAATTGTTCGGAAATAGGGATCCAGCATGACTTGAATGAGAGAAGCAGCAAGACAGCTCAGGTCCCGTCCCTCTTCCTCTGTGAATAACATACAGAATACATTAAATACGTAGGGTATAGATGCACATACATAGAATTATATCTCAAAGAGCAAAAAGTGGCAACTAGGTCTAGCGGTTTTCTTTGAATTTCTTTTAAAGAATGCCTTTTGCCGCTGAAATTTTTCTTACAGGGTTTTTTTTTAAACTGAGACTCATACCCTAGAAAAAGGTTGCTGCAGTATCCAGTGCAACAATGTATTCACCAAGAACAAAATACCCACCCAAATGCCTGGCATTTAAACCAAGATCTGCTGAGAAGGAGGATGTTCTTCTTGGAAATTTGGAACACATTTTCCACCCTGAAGCAGGTTTTGGAAGGCTGTTATATGGGGAGAAGGGGGTGTACCAGCTGAACAGGTGTTGTAAAAATTACAGAAATAACAAAATCTCTGATTTTGATACGAGCAAGTTTTTCGGTGTCTGTTTGGGTTGTTTTTTCTGGAATACCTGTTTGCGCTTACACAACAGAAGGCACTGTTAGTGAAATACTTTTATATATAGGATCTCTGAATAAAACTGATATTGCTTATGCAAAAACTATTAGCTCAATTAACACAGCTAAAAAGTTCACCCTAAAGTTTTGATTCTATTTGTATGATCATCAGAATAAATACCACAAAGACTCAAAAGGAAATATTCTTTTGATGCTTATGGACTACACTGTAGTTCCCATACATAAAAAAATTAGATCCTCAAGTGCCTAAAATATTTGGAAGTGACGGGGTTTACATAAAAAGATTACACTCGCTATTATCTAAATGTGTTTCTCTACATCATCATTCTATTGCCTCAGAATTACATCGTGCTACATGGGTGCATTACCTTGCAGAACTACAGAAACGTGCTTACACTCCATCATATACACAAGCTCAGCAGAATGCTTAAGAAATGATCTAGACAGGAAAAGAAAGTGATGCAACAGTTAATATAACAGGTTTACACTCCAGAAGAAAAAAATATTTTGGATATCTTTATTTACCTAACTCATATATTAAAATAGAGAATCCTTCAACAGATTCATTGCTTATTTACACTGCTGAAAGTTTTTCAGATCTCATTAACCATCACTTTATTAATGTACAAACCTAATATACTCTAACCAGTGGGTATTTTCCAGTGAGGATAGCCACTTCTCTTCAGTTTCTTCAAAAGGCTCTGAAACAAGGAAAGTAATTACATTGCAGAACAACTTCAAATAACTACTCCTGTTAGCCAGACCTATAAGAACTTTTGTGTTTCAAGAAAATAACCACCATGAAAGAAGAACAATCCAGCGTACCATTAACACATAGCTGTTTGAGCTTGGTATGTGCAGCCTGGATTTCCTGGATGTTGGGGAGACACTTGTCCAGATCAGATTTATAAATGTCACTTCTCAGGGGATGGCTTCGAGTTATTGCATTGCAAATCCTAATTAAGAAAAAGAATTATCCATTTTATTATTGGACAGGTGAGAAGCAGTTGTTCAGGAAACATGCTACAGTCTTTAACTGCAAACAGCTAAAACCAAATAAAACATGCACCTGATTTTAAAAAAAGCTTTTTCTAGTTTATATTCAGGAGGTATATTGCTCTTGCCACAAAGCTGTTACTGACTCAAACATTTTTGGTATTTCCTAGTTATGAAACAAAAAAATGGAGACACTGGATCATTAAAACAATATGCAGTTTTTTGTTTTCCACAACTTTTATTGACACTCAGACAAACAGTTTAGCATATAAAAGTTTTTAAAGCCAGGAATTCTGTCAGGTTTTCAAATAAAACTCAGAGGTCTAGCCCAACATAAAATGCTAGTGTTTATACTACTAGAGAATGTCACCCCACAAATTAAACCAAAGAACAAAAAATACCAAACTAGTAAATTACTTATGCAAAGCTCTAAATGCCTTCCTCTTTCATCAAGGACAGGGATAGACAAGTATTTCAGAGAAATACCATGTGCATTGTGGCACTAAGTCTATAGAACTATATTTTCCAATGCCAAAAAAAATTATTTTTTTACTGAAGCAGGTAAGAAAATATTTGAAGTTGTATTACAGTCATATCAAGAGAAAAGAATAAGTCTGATCCTTTAATCAATACATTCAGTCATCTGAATGACTGGTCACCTAAAAAACAAACAGCCCTTAAAATTAAAAAAATTATTCAGTACTCAAAACTGAAGCGAACTTTGAATAGAAATTGTGCCAGAACTATATTCGGAGAACTGTTCTCAAAAGCTACCAAACTACAACATTATCCTCTCAATTACCAGCTGTTGCTGTACGTTACCCAGTCACCATCTGTGCTATCCTACATGTCTGATGAATGAGTAACTAATCATCTACCTTTGATCAATTCTTCTTTGTTGCAACACATCTTTTATGTTTGCCATTCTTACAAGAGCACTCCCATTAGGGTGATTCCAGGACCATAGCTAACATGGGGAAAAAAAACCACAAATGAAACAACAAAATAATGCAGGTTAGTGTTACTCCATAATGCTACACACATAACTACATTAATTGTCATACATATCTTTAAGATTAATATTGTACAATGGAAAGAACAGCAACAGTATAAAGACTACACTTACTGGCATTCGTCTTCCAATAAAAGAGTAGGAGTATAGCTTAAGGTCTTGATCTGCTAAAGAAGATGGAACCACAAAATACTCTGGAAGGCTTGGGGGGGGGGGAAAAAAGACATAAAAGGTTACTTTTCCCTAAATATTCTACCAGCTTTTCTCTTGTTGCAGTGCTATCTTACCAGCTCTGTTAAACCGTAACACAGCAGCCCCTAAAACAGCAAGGCTATCTGATTGTCCTGTATGGCTGCATGACCTTGCACATCATAAATCTTACAGCTCAGATCTATTTGTTTAGAAAAACGAAATGTTTCAGAGGGAAGTACAGAAACACGAAAGCCACAGATGCCAAAATATGGCTTTTCCTTTAATGACAACACTAGCACTCTTTCAGCTGCGGGCTGCTCTGGAAGAGTGCCACTTTTAAGAGGTGAAGTGCAGTTAGGTAGGATGAAGGCTTTGGCAGAGGAGTCAAAGAAAAGACACTGTAATCACCTTGCTTTCTTCTACTCATGTAATAAGAGAAACTTACCAGGTAGATATCATATAACCTTCATTGACGGAACAAACTCTCCACTCTGATGCACCTGTCCTTTTGATTTCTCTATCCCAATCAGAGTAAGTTTCAAACAAAGGTGTCTGCTGACCACTGGCATTGACGATACTGCCACCACCACCACCTCCTGGGTCTATTCCATTCACCTTCTTTGCTAGGAAAACAAAATTCATCAATGCACACTTTTTTTAAAAAAGAGAAGAAAAAAAAATCAACGTTTTCACCTTCCTAATTGCAGGAATGATGCACTAGCATCAGAACTAACGTTACCTATTTTTGTATTACAACACATCAGTAATTTAAGGACAGCCCGGTGATACATGAAGATGTAAATGTATTTTTTCCTGCAATTTCAACAGAGAACTAACACAAATTTAGTATGTTGTGCTGCTTGATGTAAAGCAAGCCATACTAACACACAGGAGTGAATGTTATCTTCACTCACAGGATTTCTCTCTTCAACATACCAAAGTCATCAACATTTTGAAAACATGAACCCTTTATAAGCTACCCTCTAATGAGATAAGCAAAATAAAAATGATATATTAATTCAACAGCTTTTAATGATTGCTGTATTAACAGCAAATAAATAAACTCAAGGCCATGTTAAAAATACTTACAACCACACAAAAAGATGGCCTACCATTTTGTGTGTAGGGACCAAGAAGATTGCATAGTTTGTTACTAATATAGAAGGATCTCCTTTGCTGGTCATTTTTAAGATGCCAAGGAGTCAGTCAGCTGTGTCAAAAGAGACTGTGTTTTGTTTCTTGACTCTTGGAAGTAAATTTTTAGGTGAAAGTGAAATAAACTGAGACTCAAGCCTATTACCTCCCCCATGAAAGCTCCTGGCTTTAGTAACAGTCTGTAAAGATGTTACTCTGCCCAAACAAAGAAGAGTATCGCATTGTGGCTCTACTGTCAACTCAGTGACTGTACAATTTCTACTTTCTGTATTTATCAATTTCATTCTTGCTGTAGTATTTGGACTATTTACATTTCTCAGAAGAAAAGTAGACTAAAAATCAGATTGAAGTAATTGTTCAAAGACAGTAGACAGAGAAATATGCTAATTACAAAAAAATGTTATACTTGTACTGTTCAAATAAATATATACTGGGAAAAAATTATGTACATATAAACCAGTGCAATGCAAGCTCTTGATGTTCCTCAAGAAGCAGAAAGGCAGTATTTCAACTTTTATTTTACTGGGACTAGGAGGGACAGAGTCTCATTAAACACAGTGCTGGAACTGTAAGAGCAAAGCCAGAGATGTATGCTACAAACACCAAAGGTCACAACAAAACAAAACCACACAAACACAAAAAAAACCCCAAAACACAAACACACCAAAAACCAACCCAAAACCAACCCAAACTTACTTCAAACTCTCTTCTCCAGCAAGTGCAGCATAGCAGAACAACTATCTTTTGCCATTCTGGCCTGCTGCTCCAGAGGAAACACTTTTTTTACCCACCTTATGTAATTCTTCCACTAGGTATTTTTCCATACAGCAAATGGAAAGGATAAAGGCAACTTTGTGGCAGACTAACATTTTGTTCACATTCCACTTTAATATTTTATTGTCATTTTATCTGCAAATTGGCTTTCTCCCTAGTACTTTAGAACTTAAAAATACATGGCCCTTAGTAACGGCCCAAGATTTATCAGGTACGAAAGTGTATGTGTAATTCTGTGTGCAATACAGTCACACGCCAGGGTGGTCATATAGGCACCTGCAAGAGAAACATGCATTTCTGTGCATTGAAGGCCTGAGCTCCTAACTCCCCAACATTCAAGTTTTGTAACAGGCAGATCAGTGGCTTCTAATGCCAGCTGCTGAGTAAATACTTCAGTACCACAGAGCTACCTCAGTGGCACTTGCTCTATTTGGAAGCTTGTTATGGTAGAACTGAGGGCTTTCAGCTGTGTATTGGCTGGGGAACACTAAGCAGTGACCGCACAGCATTACACTAGAAATCAAGTTCCAAAGGCATCTTTTTCAGGCTTACCTAACTGACAAGGTTCAGTTGGAGATTGGCCTTGAGCAGAGAGGGTGTGCTCCAACTCAGCTGGGGTGGTGGAGGTTTTGAGTGGTAAGAACTGCCTAGTAAGCCTCTAGGAAAGAAGGTATGGAGTCCCAAGTTGCACAAATCCTCCTGCAATACCACCAGAAGAGAAACTTATTCCCAAAAGAAGGGCAGGTAAGCAAGCCTGCCTGATGGGCGATTAGCTAGGTACCTAGAGTACCAGTATAGACATACAATAGGAGGATCGAAGCATGGATTGAGAAATAAGAGTATTCATGCTGACATAAATGCTAATATAGGTAGATTTGTTTTGTTTCAGACAGGAGAGACATTTCTTCCAATTTTGGTCATTAATGTCTATCACAATGAGTAACTTAAAACCGAAAGTAAGAGGTTGGGAGCAGGACAAGCCAATTTTATTACCCCTGGAGAAAGCCTCAAATGCTTTTTGCCACTGCTTCTAGACAGAAGTCTTACTAAAATTACATATTATGAAATAGGATAAATAAGCCAAACAAATCAATATACTTTCATATTTACCTGGATTGCGATACATTTCCCCAACATACTCAAATGCAAAGAGAAGCTGAAGATCCGTTGGCTGAGAATAATGAGCTATCGCAAGGCACACCTAGGAAAAAAATATTTATTACTATTATTTATAGACATAAAATTTATTGCCCTTAGCTGACAGCATGATACATGCAAAACAAAAGTTAAATATCAGTCTTCTGATGTTTCACTTCCATATATTATTTGAGAAGAGTGAATTGCATAGTTAAAGGTACTCATGTTTGCAAAGAGACTGTTACTGTAATCACAGCAGGTGAGTTGATGAGCCTCCCTCAGTAGTGATTAGCTGATAAGAGTGGACTAAGCTTTTGCAAAGAAGGTCAGACTGAAACAGGCATCCCTAAACATGATTCTCTGTATCAACAGAGACAAGCGTGGACTCGGAGGTACTGTGCTGTGCCTGCCCACCTGCACATAGAAGAAAGGAGAGTAAAAGAAAAAGGCACAACACACACGCGGTGAGCCCAGTACAGCAAAATCTCATTTGTAATTGGTGTTTTGATAAATAATTTTCTTTTTAAATAAAAAGTACTTCTCACTGTAATGTAAGAATGCAAGAATGGTCATACTGAGTCAGTCCAACCCAGCGCTCTTTTCCTGACAGTGGCCAGCAATCAATGCTGAGGGAAGAGGGTAAAAACAGAGAAAGCATATAATAGAATTGTGCCAGGATATTTTTCAACAGTTCACAGTTCAGGCACTTCCTGAGCTAAAGTCCAGTGTCAGTATTCAATAGCATTTGAAAGATATTTCTTCTACAGTGCTGTCAGAGTAAGAGGGTTCTGAAGTCTGACTTCCCTTTACAAAATCCCAATTGATTTGACCTGAAAGTATCATATTTAACCAAAAGCTTGTATCTAATTATTTTTTTAACTTTTTCATTAATTCACCTCATAAAGGCATCGGGATTACCAGTCTGTGCTACCCAAAACTCAACCTTCAAAAATACCTGCTCTTGGAAGGGAAAACAAAAGACTGCTCTTTGAAGACTTCTAAGACCTATGTAAATCCTGCATCTCATTACATTGTATTCTAAAATTATGAAGGGCATTGATGAATAGAAATGAAAAGCAAATTGAGTTTTCCCCCGAAGTTATTTGCAAATAAATAATTCACTGTGGGAGATGTCTTCCATGTTTCATGTTAGTCATTTGTAGTTTGTCAGATGAACAGCAGGCCAAAGATTCTCCACCAATCTTCAATTTCAACAAGAAAACGAGTTTTTAGGTCCTTTTGCCAAGTGGGGTGATCTATGGTCAAACATGCCAGTAATCATCTCCCTCCCATTCTCCCAATGATCTTGAGAACTGAAACATCAGCCAAAACTTCTGAAAGTTGCAAGATGTCAGCTTCATTGAACTTTGGCCCAGCCTTTATAGGTTCTGTCCCAGATGACCAGATTTCATTCCAGAAAGAAACCCACCCACAATGTCTAGGTGCTCGCAGGCTTATAGCAACAGCTCCAACACTGCCTGACAGTCTGATGCATTAACCAGGTTTAACCAGGCTGAGTCACAAGCCCTGCTCTGGGAAGAGAAATTGGGCAGAGACTTTAAAAGAAGAGAACAACGCATCTACAGAACAGCAGCAATTAACCTGAAGCATAAGGAAGAGTCTTGCCTAAGTATCCACGTTCTTTGTGACAGTCTCAGGACCATAAGCAACATAAGCAAACGTTTTAATATGTATATACATTTTTCACTTTGGTAGAACCAAAGTGGTAGATTATTAAAATTAACAGTGTAGCACAAATACAACTACTGACTTCAAATACAGTCAAGCTGTGCTAGTCTTTGTCTCTGTAAATGTAGATATTCACTAAAATTAAAGGAGATTTGACAGACCCCTAATATCTAGAAGAATCAAATTCAGGAAGAAGAAAAAAAAATGTTCAAGGAAGAGATTGGCAATGTTGTTCTCCAAATTTCAAAACTTGATTTGGAGTCTTTAGCTTTGCCTTCTTCCCTCAGTATTTGCTTCTCCATTTTACAAAAATGTAATTGCCTTATGTCTAAAGAAGATATTTAACAAAATGGAAGTTATAAAACACAAAACTCTGTCTGTTCTACATGTTCAGATACAGAAATTCTATGTGACAAAGTTTTTAATTAGGAGCAAAGACACAGTATAAGTTCACATTATTACCACTTAAATTTCTTTTTATTTTGATTTCTTCTTGTCAGCTTTCCATGACTTTTTATATTTGGCAACATGATGACAAAATTTATTCACTGCTTAGCTGTTTTAGATATTTTTTGAAAACATTCAGTGCATCCAGGAAATTGTTTTCTGTTATACTTGGCCTTACCTAGCAGAATACTTTTGTCTGTCATTCCAATTGAAAAAATGGAAATCTGTGTATATACACACTTTTTGTCTTGCATTTTTCTACATAAATAACATCCTGTAGTGAAAAATAACAGAATAACTCATCATCATCATTTATGGGAGTGAAATATAAAAGTCTTTCACTATGCTGATCAGCTCTCAAGGCTTGAGGAGGATCTGCAAGACATAATCTTCCCTTGTGCTGCCAAATAACACAATAGGAATACAGTAAAACCTATTTTTCTAAGCAGCTGCTGAAATCTGTGTCATTTACTTGCCACATTTGAGAAAGACAGTATGAGTGTGCTGTGTTAAGAGGGGTAAAACTGGGGGTGAGGGGGAAGGGAGTGGGGGACCCAACAAGGGACATGGCAGCCATTCACATCGGGTTCCCCAAAAATATGAGAGCATAGCTGTGTTTCTGCACACAGCAGCTGAAAAATGCTCCCAAGTGTTCCACTGTATAGACATCTTTCCAGTATCAGGTGTTGCATGGGTGAAACAGTCTACCTGTAGATTACAATACAGGATCAGGACCTTTACTTCTGTAATTAAAAAAAATAATGTATTTATCATGCTACTGTGTTAATTTTTACATTTTAGACAAATTCCACTCATAAACACTGAACAAGTATTAAAGACATACTCGTTTTCAGCTTATTTCTCAGTAAATCCATATACTAGTTTTATTGTCTGTACATTTCAAAAGACAGGCACATTCCAAAGATCTCAGCGGATTATCACCGTAAGTAGAAAGCTTTTAAACCGGAAGACAAACATGTTTTACAGGAAATGTTCTCATATCAAACTGAAAAATGTTCAGTATGCTTGCCAATTTACAATTGTGTAAAGCTGAAGACATTTAGGCTCAGTCAAATAACAAGAGAATAGGCTGCTTTTTGTAAAGTCCATTTATTAAAAGCAGTAAACACAATGGCTGTAATTACTTCATGGTACAAAGGCCATTTCCCTCTGTCAGTGTCCCCTGATCAAATCCTAGCTGAGAAAAATAAATAATATTTTCAGGATAAAGTCTCCTGCTCAACAAGAATTTTACCAAGGATGAGAGTTTCAAAATATTAGTACTGCTCTTGGAAAGATGTCTGGAACAGCCATATTTAAGATGTGCTAAGTTAGCATAGTCAGCATACCTGTCTTAAGAATTCACTGGAAGGATACCATTTTCCCTTGCTACTGCAATTCCTGTTCTGAGTAGACACCTGTAGTAGGAAGTCATGCAACAAGGATGACATCAAGTCGCATGGACAGAATTTGTTCATCTTCCTAGGCAGGAAGTCGTCTTGAGAAAACAAGACTTTCAGCACTAACCATTGTGTGCAGATTCTCCCAGCTGCTAGGCTAGGTACTGCCTAATTGAGAATTCTTTTTTTGACTCCCAGAATTCCAATCCCAGCTATGCATTTGGTGTGAGTACAAGGAATCTATGTAAGAGGCAACATAGAAGGTTTTCGGAGGCTGAAGTAACTTCTTACATATCAGATTCCCTGTTTGTACAAGGACATGTCTGAATGCAAAGTATAGTTTTCCTAAGCCTTAAGAGATATATTAAAACATACTGCTATTTAAAAAAAAATACCTTTAGATAAGTTTACTTCTGAAAGAGTTTTCTTCACCCCTTCCATTCCCACTCCAAAGACCATAAAGAGAATATTATCTTCTCTTGCATTCCCAGTGTCTTGAGATATTACCAATTTTGTGATCTGTATAAATAATTAGAACAAGGTAATATAGAAGGTTGGGTGGAGGGAGACATTAGAAAGGGTCACGATCATTTCTCAAAAACCCTCAGTGTTTCATATTATTTTCATAGCAATTAGGAAAAAAAGCATTCCACTCCATCCCAAGAGTTATGACGTGTGAGAAGGTTAGTTTTGATTGCACAGGAAACAAGATTTGAGATATTTTCCCTCTGTTTTGATTAAGCATGTGTTTCTGAAACTGCTCTCACACTCATTTAAAAAAAAGGTTTTCTGAATGAAAAGAACTGAGGGAGCTCCAGAAGAGAAAGGGACTGAAAAAAATGGAGATATATTTAGGAAGCAGGAGATTAGAGGGCGTGTGTCATTCTAGTGCACTGCCAAGATTCATATGCTCAGTGAAGCAGCATGCCATCCATCATCTAACAGTCATAAAATCTAAAGCCTCAGTTTTTCATACAATTTAATTCCTTAGTCTCGTGTCAAGTACTGTAGTGGCTAGAAATTAGCAGAGTTTTCAGTTTTACTGTTTGTTGTGATTTTTGGAACAAAATCATTCCTCTTCCTTTAAGGATTGTGAAATGATACTTCTTTCAAACAGCCTAACTTAAGACTTCCCCAACTTGCTTACCCCTTGCTTCCCCATCCTTCACTTCCTCCCACACCCATCTGGCTTTCCTTCCTTTGGAGATGCTATAGTTTTATTTTAGAGACAAAACAGAATTAAACTGCTAAATAGTGATGAGTACAAGCTTCCATTTCCTCTATTATTCCTTAACTCTTGTCTCCTAAATATCCATTAATAAGAAAATGTTTACTTGACTGATGAGCGTCAAGACAATGTATTCACTGCAACTGATGTTAAGTATATTTTTTTAAGCTTCTTCATAATCATTTACCCCCAAATAAACTAATTCACCTAAAAATTCAGTATGTTCCTCCAGTTTCTTTCTGCTTAAAAAGGTAGAGAAAAACACATCTGAAAGTTCTACTGGTATTACCCACGCAACATGTTTCTATGTACTCGAGTCAGAAAGACTGTCCATATCTGAAGCCTGAATGCTTTCAAACTTGGATTCTCCTTTTCACACTTGATACGAAAAAAAGAGACCCAGAATACTCTCTATTCTGGTAAGGCAGCTTAAGTCAGAAGGGCTATTCTCCCTTATGCCCTGGTCAGCAAATAGAGATGCTAACTTATGAACAGATTACATTCTCTTTGCCAACATCAATTTATAACTGAACATTGTTGAGTATTCACATTACATTCAAGGAACTATGCATGAAACAAATGACTTAACCATACAAAGTGAGTATCTCTTCTCCTTGCAGCTATTCCTTATATTTAAAGCTCAATTTAAAATAGTAATCATTATGAGTCTTGTTTTTATTTAATTATTGCTTTAAACAGATATTTGCTTGCATCTTTAGACATTTCTATTCCCATAGTTTGAAATGTGTATTTTAGCAGGAAGGTATTTTATTTCGTCCTACCAGTGCTTTATTTGTAGGGTGATACTCCTCCCTATTACCAGGATGACATTTAGTTAGAAATCACCCTGCTATGATTTGTATATCTGACTGTATTTATGTAAGGTTTGCTAAAAGAAGCTATTTATGATTTATAAAGCAGTAACATGAAGGACTCTTGCTTCACGGAACGGAGATTGTAATGCTAACGGTAACATCACCCTCCCTACATCTTCTGAAGAAACTGGGCTCATTTAGTAATAATGAGACTTGCAGGAAACCACTACCAGGAACATAGTTACAGACTCGATCTTACAGGTGACATACTGGAAGTAGCTAGAAAAGCATTCAAGCTGGACATCAGGAAAAACATACAGCACTGGAACAGGTTGCCCACAGAGGGAGAAGGCTTTTCATCCTTGGTGGTTTTCAAGATACAACAGGACAATCCACAGTTAACTTGATCTGATCCTGGCAATCCTGAAGGGAATGTGGACTATGTGATCTCCACAGGCCCATCCCCTCCCATCCAGCACTTTTGACTCCGTCGTCAGTTAGTTCTCTACTACACCATTCTCTTGGTCAGAAGGCAACTCCAGCACACTCAGCCAAAGAGCATAAATTCCCCTCACATCAGAACTCAGTTATACTTTCCAGTCTTGGCTCCCCATAAAGTTAATACACACAATTATTTCCAAGTAGACAGCTAGCAAAGTTTTCATGCACAAATAGCTAGATGTAAATATATATTAAAGAGGCCCTTCAGAACTATAAGGAGGCCTGACCACCTTCCTTTGTTTTTAAGCATCATGATAACCTTGCTACTATGTGTTACTTGAAGGGCAGGAATGGAAAACAGATGAAATCTTTCAAGAGTGTGGTGCTAGCTTGCCTTTTAAATGCCAGAAACCCAAAATAACTCCATTCAACATGCCACATAAGACCTTTCTAGCTGCGTTCACCAACATCACAAATTATTTTAGCAAAAGCCTGTTAGAACAAACCCAACCTAAGGATAGAATGGTTTTAGACATTTGTATTCTAATACTAACAGAATAGTGCTACTATGGAAACAGCAAGCTAGGTTGAGACCCTTATCTCCCTTCAGTAAAAACGTGCTTCTGTGATATACCCACACAAAGCTGCAGTAACCTTCTTGATGCACCAAAACTGCAATAGTAGCCACACAGCTGATGCTATGAGTTGTCCCAGTTTTCTTCCAGTCCTCTAGTTGAGCACATTGTGATAGTGGAAAATGGCAACTGTTACACTTTTGGTTGCCACCCATACTATCTTTATAATCATGCAGACTTAGACCCTTCTGGATCTCTAGAACTAGCTGTTCTTCCTATCAAAAGAAAACATGTTAGCCCATGTAGTTACAAGTGTATAAAGCAATCACCCTCATAAAAAGATTTCACTGCTTGCTCGGGCATGAGTAAATGCAGCACAAAGGGCGTTAATGAGATGCTGGTTATGCTCAGTTCCTCCCTCCTCCAAGCTAATCATCCCACTTAGCTGTGACAGACAATTACAAATTGTTGCTATCAAGATACTGCAGTATACAGTCTGCTCCAAGGAGATGTCAAAGAAACTATGAAAGGGGAATTGACTGCTGAAAGATTGCGGAATGGGAAAAGTTACAAACAGCAAAGACAGCAGGCAGGAAGGAACCTAGAAAAATAACAAGGAAAGAACAGACTGCCTTATTACTGGGCTTCTGCCTGTGGATCTCTGTGAGAGGGTAAGAGGTGAAGAAGTCATTAACTGGTTCATCAGTTACTCACTTGATAACTGCAAACAGACTTACGTCTGGACAGATGGTTCTTATGACTTACAGGGTTAATCTCAAACGTTATCCCACTGAGAAGGGGAATTCTTAAGCTCTGTGAGCAAACTGGGTCATTCCTTATGAAATGCCTGCTGTGCCAAGCCTATAGCCATGAAGTAGTGCCATGGAGGGAGGTCAGAGGACCTGTAACTCCACCTAAGGCACCAATGCAGAAAAAAGGAGGCTGCTGAGCTAATGGTGTTATGCAGCCTAACCACTTCTGTTTAGGAGAAACTTAGGTGGACCTTTCCAGGTTAAATAACATTGTAGAATTTTGTTGAGACTGAAGACAACAAGTGTTAAAACTGAGGAAGGAATGAAAATTCTAGGAATGTACAGACAGAAGTAATTCCTCTTATCAAGAGGTATGCAAGTCTTTTAGAAGCAAATGTTGAGGAAGAGCAAATAGTTTTCTGCAGATTAGACAAAACAGTCATTCCATGAGCTCACTGGAGAACCTGTCATGTGAAGCAAACAAGGAGCATATATACACACACAAGGAGTGTATAAATACACACACTTAACCTATAGGTAAATTAAGATTATGACTTTAAGGTTCAAACACTCCGTAACAATGTTTACATATGTTGCAGTGCTGTAATGCAGTACTCTGATTCCAGTCTTTAAAAAATATTTAATAAATTAGTAATTTTTACAAGTACAACATGTATGTCAAGAAACGCAGGTTTAGCTTATAAGAACCAGTTAATACACCATGTCAATAATTCTGACTCTGAAAATCTATCTATTCTCCCAGAGCAGAATGTGATTAATGTGCAATTTCCCCCCCACACTTCTCTATCAAAATATAAGACAAAGTGTTATTAGTAGTACAGCTGTAAGGACTCCAAGGCAAGATTTCATAAGAAGATATAGTACCTTTTTTGCACTTTCAGGACCTGCTTCATCAAAACGAAATCTGACAATACGGAAGTCTTTGCAATAAATTATTAATTCAGTTGGATTAAATTTAAGCTTTTGGTTGGGACCAAGGACCTTCTGCTTCCTCTTGGTGTCATTAACTGTAAAGAAAAGCCAAAGTTATTGGACTGTGTTTTTTCTAAATATACAACACAAGCCTGGCTCAAACACATACAGTAATGCTGCTACCAGCACTTCTCATTTAATAGTGTATTTCAACTGTTCAAATGAGGTACAAAATCTGTAGTTCTCCCTCCGTTATCAATCCCTTTCAAACAAGTGGCTGAATTACTGTTTCCTGTATGCCCAGATTATTTTTGTTCACCAACAACTTCATAAACAAGAAACATGTAGTATTCTGAAGAGCCATTTTTGTTCTCAGTTAATTGTGTAGGCTGCAATCCTCTCTGATGCAGACTAACTGGCATATATGCTGATACATCTATATATTTATTACTTGGATGTATAAAAAGAGTGATGGAATTAAGACTAACTCCTTATTTCTTGCATAAAACTCAAGCATGGAAGTACAGTAAATTGCCAGCTAGTCTAGACCCGCATAGACAGGCTGTGTCTCTTGGCCTATGAGTCTCCTTTTCAAATTAAGAAAGTTAAGCTGTGAAAAAGATCAATCAAGATTTGAAAAATTATCAGTTATAAGAAGTGCTTCAATTACAAGATGGAAAACATTCTTAACAATCAGTTTAGCCTAAAATCCACCAGAAACTAATTCTTCAAGGTAAGTATTTTCTAAGTTATTTCTTCAGATTAGGTTATGTATTGTCCTTTGTAAATATTTGAGGACCACTAACTACTAACTTGCTAAGAATTAGACAAGACTGAAAACTTGAGTATTTATGTTGCTGGACATCCCAGCCATGTGTAAATTGTGTAAGTGATGAGCTTTTTGCAAACTAGTGCATTTAGATGGTAGAGATTCACATGCTTGAATATAAAAAAGTTGCTAACATTCTGTATTGCTGTAACAGCTGTCTATGCTACACCACCTGTTAATTCAGTTATTACAGTAACTGTAATTTAAAACCAATATAAAGACTCAGTAAATACTCTCCTGGTACCTCAAGTTTTACTCAACTTCTAAGGCTTTTATCATAATTTTAAATAAAGTGTCTGCACAACATAGCAAGTTAGTGTTGAATTGAGTAAATTTACTTAATGATTTTTGACATACCTGTGACAATCTGCTCAATGCATGTTAGTGGGACATCATGTTCACCAAGGAGGAGGTTTTTATAATGGAATTTCTGAAACACATGAACTCATAGACATTAATTGCAGTTCTGCAATTTGCAAACAGATATAGAGCACAACTTTGAAGAAACTATGGTAAAAACTAGACATGCCTAGACTATTTCAACATGTACCACTCTTGCCTATTCACAGACAAGTAGAAGAAGTAGAAACAGCTCTCTTGTGCTGGGGAGTACACACCAAAACATTTAGAAACCGCACTAAAGTATGCAAAATAACCCCATTACTTGCACTGAATTGACTAGCCTCAAAAACTGTTGGTAGAAATTCAATACAAACTGATGAGTAAATGATGGTATTTTAAAAAATGATGATTTTTTTAAATCTCCAACTATTAATGTTACCATAGGGGAACAAAAAACACAAAACAAAACCAAAACTAATTCAGCTTTCAGAAATGTTTTGGCAACTACTTTGTGTTAAAAATGAATTTTTTGAAGTAGCTCTGGTCAAACTTACTACCCATTACTGAATCTATCTACTTTCCAGTCTCTACACACAGCTAGTTACTGGAGTGTTTCTTTTAAAAGCTCAAAACGAAAGTGAAAACTCTACTAAAACTAACATACAACTCACAACTTGGATTTCCAAACAGTACTGTATGCTGTGCTTTTCAAAAACTGATTAAGTTTCTGAACATCACATGCTCTGCTTTGACAAAGGCTTGATTTCTTTCCCACCCTTTCTTATTGCTTCACCTACAATGAAAACTCATTTCATGGTTACTTTGTCCTCCCTCGGTAATGCCAATAAAGCTTGGGTGCATTAAAGTTTTTGCTGATCCAACACTTGCCTAGTCAAACGAACATATGTAATTACTTTCTTCAAGAAGAAACATGTTTTTATAAAAATCATGCTTTGCCTTTTGTAAAACTACTTCCCAATGAAGCCTCCATAAACAGGTAATAGAGCTGGTTGCAGTTCCATATCAAACTTGCTCTGTTCTGGTATTTTTCAATGAAGGGACAGAACAGCAACAGATTCAAAAAAGAACAGTGGGACTTCATCATTTAGTCTGCTTTTTTTTCAAAGGTATCATTTGTATCAGACATTAAGGCGTATCCCCTATATTCTAAATGAATCAAATTTATCTATCACATTTGTTGTCATGATACAGCAATGTAACAACCAACCTGTAGCGGCATCGGGTCATCTGTAATAAAGGAAATCTTGAAGTTAGTGCAAACCAATTTGCCCCACAGGTCATATTGACTTGTATCTGTCGCGATGCATTTTCTTACAAAATTTACTTCATTTACCACAATTTCACCTAAAACAGAAAAAAGGGAGGGGAAAAGAGAAGCCAGTATAAATCTTTTGGGTACACCTGTTCTAAGTCTGTAATACTAAGAAAACCTGGTGTCTTTTTGGAGAGACTTCATGAATTTATCATAATCACTCTACATCTAGTGTTGTATTTATAAACAGATTTTCAGGTAATTTCATAAAAGAAAAAACAGAACAAACACACAGTAATCACTCCTCATTGTTTGAAAGTGAAGAGACCAAACATTCTTTTTCCAAAACAGAAGATCCAAATGGAGGGGGGGAGCTAATTCACTGAGGATATCTAGGACAACCTACGTGAGAAAAAAAAAAAAGCATACCGTCAAAAGAGACTTGAGTACAATTTAAAAAGAAAAAGTAAACTGCTAGACAAAAATGTTACTTTTTACTTTCACAACAGAGGTTTCTGAAAGGTAAATAGTAATTTCATATTTACTTCAGGTAACCTGGTTATTTATTTACTCCTGTACAGGGCTTTTGCTTCCATCATCTGATCAGCCACTGTCATCAGATCTTCTGCTGTCTACCATAAATAGTGTGGGAGCGGAAGCATCTTCAAGAAACGTGCAAATTTCTACTAGTCATAGGTTTTTGTTTAAAAAAGACTAAGGAATAAAGATTGCTAAGGCCTAATTTGCTCATAATAGGTTCGGCATATTTAGTCCCAGTTGCCTTAAATATAATTTCTGAATGTCCTATGCTTTTCAAGAAAGCAGTCAGCTCTTTGGGTGATTATAACAGCAGTAATCAGTTATCTGTATGCTCAGCAAGTTTGAATATAGCTTTGAATAAATCTCCCATCTATCTCCTGATCTAGAGAAGCTATTTTCCTCAGGTAGTTATCACCCAAGTCCCTGCATTTAGTTCCACTGCGATAAACAGCTACAAAATTTTACTGGACTAACTCTGTAGCATTGAGCTGGCAGAGTTATTTTCAGTATTCTGGGATTGTTTGAAGATGTATGGGAACAAATTTCATGGACCTGTGATTATCGTATATATGCACAATCTATGCCAAAAGTGCAAGAGTTGTGAAAATCCTCTACAGATAGATTTGCTAGAGCTTTAAAGCCTTTTCTCAAATATTACTAAACTGGGGTTAAAGAAGCTTTTGAATTTTGGGGAAAAAAAAAAAAACGTTCTTCTGACAGCTTCAGTACAAATGAAGTTCAGCCAACACCATGGCAATTGAAAACAATGTCTTATAATGGGGTACACAAGAATGACGAGCCCTACTTCTGTTAAACACTGTTAAAGAAAGTTTTTCAATACTTTTAGCAGTCAGGCATGAAACTTAATGCTCAGCATTTTTTCTAATGGGTTATTTACTTAAATAACTTCAAAACCCAAAGTCTATATTAAAGCAATTTCTCTAATCTTCAACTATTTAATGTCTAGTTCTCACTCATAATCTGCCTATGAAGCTTCCCCACTCCAAAGTTAGCCATTCTAAATAGTTTATATTCTTCATTCTTTCAATACCTTCAGCGTATCACTACATTTCTAATAAAGATACAGAGAGCCAAATGCACTATGAAATGAAGCAAAACTTCCATAGGCATTTTTTTCCCCCCATATAACATTCTCTTTTATGTTATTAGGTGTAGTATTTTTATTAGTGCAGCAGAGACATTCTTACTAAAAGCACAAATTACCATTTCATGTCTCTGATGATACAAAACATTAGAGAAAGAGAGATCTATGCAAACTTCTTCCAATCTAAATCTACTATACTTTAAGCCATGTGTGTTACATCATTCTCTGTCCCAAAGTCTGCCTGCCTCCATTCTTCCTAACTGTATGGCTACAGTACAACATGTTAACTCTAATCCTATTTTAGTGCAACTTCATTTATTCTTACTTCATTCAACCCAAATACATTCTGGATTTTTTTGTCTACCTTCTCCTTGACACTCAAGTTTACAGGCCTAACACAGGACTGTCAGTTATGAATGTATGACAATATGGAGAGTTCATGCATACCAATTTCAACTGAAGGGTTTAAACATTTACAGTGAAGCGTGAGAAAGTTTGCAATGCAAATTTAATAGATTTAGTTTTCAAAAACCTCTAGTAACTGAACTTTTTTGTATTGATCCAGCTTTTATCCCTCATTTAGATGCCCATAATGTGCAAAATAAAAAGCTACAAGACTTTCAAACTTCTTTCACATCTAGGAAAGTAGATAACATAAGTAGTATGTGTTGGTCTTGCACAGTAACAACCCCTCCTTGTATTTATAGTTGAGTAGGTGATTTTTCTATACAAGTGTCAACAACAGAGCTATTCAGAGATATGACACTGCACATTTTTACAGCGTAGCTGCTGCTTTTTTCCAGTAAACAGTCACAAGCTGTTCCAGACACGGAATAGCAGTCAATGCTTCCATGTGACTTCAACAGTCAAAGAATGATCTCAGGAGACAAGAGCAGTTTGTTTAAACTCTGACAGGAAACCAGAATAAAAATTACAGGTTGCCACCCTTATATATAAAGCCTAATCATGTTTAATACAAAATTTTCTACACTGAAAATGTCAATCACAAAAATAACATCAGACACTGAAAGATCTATCTAGCTAATACACCTACTAGCACAGAGCCTCAGAAACTGTTAAAACTTAAAAAAAAAAAAAAAAATCTGCTAAATCTCCCAAAAGCACGTGCAATCTGACCGTTTCATATTTTGGGCATTAAGAGAACTCAGGGTATCTACCTAATCCAGGGCAATTTATTTCTGCAAGATTCAAAAACACAATCCCTGATTGGGAACATACCAAAATAAAGGCTGTTCTGTAGCATTTTGATTACTGCTGAAAAGTATTTATGTCACTTTTGGTACCATGCCCCACAGGATCAAGTTTAATTCTTTTGTTTAGCTTATAAAGGTAGTAATTTGTAAATTAGTATTGAGAAGTCTGGATCTAATAACCTGTCTACATGTAGATCACATAAAATACCTTAAAAACTGTCAGCTTTTTGTGTATTTTGCATCAGTTTTATTACTATTTGTTATTACTAACGGGGCAATCCAACAATAAGTAAACTCAATAGATCTGAAAAAGTACACAAACCTCCTAGAATTAGCACTGCATTAGAACTTGTAATTGAAAATTTCCTTTTTTCCCTAGATACAAGGGTCTGGACTCTATAGCAGTAGCAGATGCATAAATAATCCTTGCACCAATGCTTGCTATTTTAAGATTTTGTATTATCTTTGCTTAAAAGTCAAGAAACACACCAACAAGGAGATAGATCTCAAGCAATTCCCAGGTTTTCACAGTTGCTCACTGAAGCATCTGCCAAACGCTTCCATACAAAAATGTTTCTAGCACAATATTGCTGCCAAAGAATACAGAAGGAATATAGCAGAACCTTAGTGATGTACAAGGTGTAACAGATTTGTTGAATACTCATCAGTCTAACAACACTGACTGAATACAAAAATGCTGCACAATTAAATGAAGTAACCAAGCAGTTTACAAACCAACTTATTTATGTGATACTGTATATGTACATAAACATACACACATACATCATACATAGAGACAGAGCATGCATGCACATGAACATATACGTATGTTAAAATGCTAACATACAATATTTCTAGCACATTAAGAATCTGATACTTGCTAGAGGCAATGAATGGCTGAAATAAGACTCCATAAATGAATAATACAAATCCTACAGGCTCGAGAAGTTTGCAGGTACAGCTAACAGAACTTTGTCAATGCTACAGGAGAAGCATAAGAATAGATTTATTAGTAGAAACTTTTTTTAATGAGCATTGAAGTTCTAAATAAAAATCTGAATAAGTTTAGTGTATGTTCAAGGTCTAACAGACATGAGGACAATAGAGTATTGAGTACATTATGCAGTCCTATAATTCCTACCTAAATCCAAAAGACAATAGCACCTGAATACACTCACAAAACTAAACCCCTTCTCCTTTATAATGCTGATAGAGATTGTACCCAATTCAGACAACATAAACAAGGTGTTTTCCAGTGAAAATCTAAAAAGATTACAAGAGAAAAGCTGAAGTTAATTCAAGTAGCTATTTAACCATTAGAAATGCACATTAAAGAGCTCACTTGTATTTGAAAAGGTATGTCTAAAACTGCTTCAAAATGATTGGCAAATAATGAACTTCTGTAAATTTCTCAGCAAGAATTTCCAATAAAAATGTCACTAAGTAACTGAAATCTAGAACACCTTCACTCATTTAGCTGCCTTTTCTTAGCTCTTCTCTTGTGGAGAAAATACCAAAATTGTATGGGTTTATTAGTATGCACCAAGCATTCACATGTAAATGTCCCTAATCCACTTCTAAATGAATCTTTTGTTCAGTGTGTGCAGCCACTTCCAAATTTAAGAAAAAAGTATTTGTAAGCTCATGAAGTAATTGCCCTTTATCTCTATTATCATTTTCATGAGATCTTACAATGTATTTAAACATTTATGGTATGCAAAGACAAAAAAAAAGCTGCACAGTAATGCAGATATTAATAATCTCCCCCCCAAATATTTCCCAATACTTTCAAAATTAGTTAAAAAAACAGACTACATTCAATTTTCTGTACACATGCAGAAATTAAAAAAAAAAAAAAGTAAAAATGTTCTTCCAAAAGGACAGCTCAATACTGTGATTATTTGGGATTGAAAAAACAATTTGTATCTATTGTATCTGCATTAATTTTTAATTGGAAAAACTTGTATTTCTGTCAAAAAAACAGAATATATGAACATTGTACAATTTCTCTAGTACACTAACAAAGAAAAAGAGAAATAGCATGACAAGAGGTAAGCTAAATTTTAGAAGTGATCAGTGAGGGAAAAAGTAACAAAAAAAACTTCTTGGTAAAAGTCTTCAAAGAACAACTCTTATTTACCCATGCACAGTAGTAAGATTAAAATCTGTATTTGTATTTTCATCTATGTGAACCTTGCAGAAGAAATTGACCACAGGAGGAATCTGAAAGAATAACAGCTTTTTTGAGCCAGGATGGGATGCGACATGAAAACTTCCCTCGCACCCCAGACACACAGTGAAGGACTCGAGAACATAAACTGGGCAACCAACAGAACTTCACGAGGCCAGAAGAGTACCTCCGTAACAAGCAAGGTTCTCATTACCAACCAGATCCAAAACAAACCATTGTAGCAGACTGGAAAGTGTATCATGCTTACAGAGTTACTTTAATTCAGCAACTTGTATTATCCCTAAAATAGAAACAGTTCCATATTCAACATTCATTTGCACCTCAATCCTTTTGCTGGCACAGCCATTTGTAAAAGACTTTGTTGGTCACATCAGAGACTTGATCCAGCTGAAGATAATTCTAACTATGGGGTTTTTTTGGTTTTTTTTTAGCTTTAGCAATGATTTGGTCAGAGCTCTATAATGTGAACAATGTGGACGAAAGAGTGTTCTGTGTTTTGCATTGTTTTTAGTCTGGCTACATGAACTACAGATTCCCAAAGCCTGACTTTGCCTAAACAATATAATCACTGAGAGGACTGCAGTTTTCAGCCTAGTATTTTTATAACTATGTCACCACCACAAGTTACAGGTACTGTTCTGAATTTGTAATATATTACTAGGTCTAGTTTAAATTGCTCAGGTGTGGCTTAAATAAATCTGTACAGAAACACATGTTCCTTAGAAATTAGTTCACCAAAGACTTACTTCACTGAAAGCAAACACAATTGCCAGGAGATTAAAACCCCATCAGTTTGGTGAGATGACAATTCAGAAGCTACATTAACATTTTATCCCCTTTCCAGACTTCAGTGACTTGTGGCATTAAATATATGTGGGACAGTGTGGGTAGAAACCAATTACCTTAGAACCGTTTTGCATAATGTACATGCAGAAACATTAAAATATTTTGTTTAAAAGAATGTTCATCTTTGTACCTTTAAAGAACTATTTCCATATTGCCCTATGGCTAATCTGTTACAAATAGGAAAGTTTTTTGTAGGTATTTACAAATTTATTTGTTAGAAACTTTAATAAATGCCCTCTATTTATTCAAAACAAAGAAAGCAGAACAAACTGACTCTGTCCAGTAAAATCCACTTGTAAGACTGTATCTGGAACTTAAAATCTACATGCAGACTGCCTTGGTAGTATTTATATCACGCCAATCCTTTAAAAAGCAAAAGCAAAACCAAAACAAGCATTTAACTGAGCCCAAAGCACGCATAAAAATTCACTTTGAGTCAAACAAACAAAAAGCTATAATGGAAAATACTATTTACTATATATTTACTGTAAGTGATGCCTTATTTATTCTAAATATAAGTGAAATGCTTGCTTCACTTTTTAACTTCTTGCAGTAAGAAAAACTAGTTCACGGGAAGTTGCTGTTTCAGATTTCAAATCTAGTATTCAAAACTCTCATTATTTATTTACATTAAATTTTCAATAATCTTCATGGTGCAGACAAAAAAAAAAACAAAACCCAAAAAACATTAAAACCAAAAAAGTCTACTTTAGAAAAGCTTTAGAGGATTGTATTACTTTCCAAATTGCCATTCTGATTTTCTAATGTGGCCATTCTGAAATGTGGATAATAATTTCATGTTCTTGTATGACACAAATTCCTGAAAATGAGCTGAAATTACAAAGCTATTTCACTTGTCTAATATTACCTACTATAAAAACAAATACAGTTTTACAGTAATACTCCAATTTCTAGTAAGAAAATTGATGTAGGGAAAAACACCCTAACCCTGCAATATGATGTCTTAATCAGCTGCTCAATGAGTAAGAGAGCCTTGGCTAGCATACTATAACAATGGAAATGAGAATCAACAAGTGAATATGATTTGGAAAACATCAGAAACTGACTTCATACAAGTTCTATTCAGTTATTGTCAGCACTGATAATCGCTACTCACCGCCAACAGATGAACATGCCTAACAGATGCTTAAACTGATGCCTCAAAAATGCTACAGACGTTGTGGAAAATAGACTACAACTGATTATGAGTTTAACAACTTCATTCCCCCTGAAAGTACACAACCTAAATTTCCTACCAGCCAGGCAAAGCACTTAAAACAGACTGACCGGCAGGCTACCTGCTATTTCTCTGGTTTTCCTCTTTGACATGCTTACAAAACAATCTATGCAAACTAAGGAAAAAAAGAGAAACTATTACACAAGCCAACTTTTCAACTAGATCTTGATCAGAAAGCTAGCACTAGGAGAAATGCAGAAAGAAATAGAAAACATTTACAAAACAGTTATAAAAAAAACCCTCCATCTTAAACCTGTATCATGTGTTTTGGAATTAAATTATACCAAATTCTATAAAATAATTTGATTTTCCCTACTGCAGTATCATTGTTACCACTTACAATCAAGGTTTTTACTTGCTTTAAATGATGTTTGTTGCTTTGCCTAATACATGACCCTCCTCAGGGCACACAGCTCCTTGAGAATACAGGCTTTTGTTCCAAAAGCTGAACAGATGCATTTCTATTCCTCTGGGAATCAGAGGAAACCTTAAAAACAAACTCTACAGGTTAAAAGTTGATTCCAATGGAAACTTCAGGGGTTTTTTATTTTTTCTTTTTCATCTTTTTAAATAAACCCCTCCTTATTTTGTAACCTGACTCATGCTGTTTCCATGTCTGGAACTCCTTCTCCTAACCTCCACTGCACAGAAGCACAAGTTAGACAGTAGGGTACTTAATTGAGTTGGAATTTTCATTTTTAGTAAGCTACTCCCCCATAGTGACTATGTTTCAGGAATCAATAGCTTAATGTAATTATTTGCAGTTTTTCAAGCTTACTAAAGCCAGTAACTGCTTGTGCTAATATAATTTCATTCCAAAAGAACTCTTGTAAAAATTCCACCAATTAAAGAATCATAATAAACACTCAGCTGCTCAGGTTTTACTCTGCTCCTGAGAACAAAAGCAGTTTCAAAAGCAACTGTTAAGGATAGGATATTAAAAATACCATACTCAAAATGTACTTGCAAGGGAGTACAAGTCAGCCTTAATATAATTAAAAGAGCTGGAATCTGGCCAGAAAAAAAATCCAAAAGCCAGCCTACCCAACAGTACAATGTGTACTTGTTTATACACTTCTCTACTCCCATTTGATGACAGCAACAAAAAACAAAACAAACAAACAAACAAATAATAATATAAAAAAAGGCCAGTGCTTAACTTTAAACAGGAAGAGTTTCATTTAAGTCATTTAAAATAAATCACTTCTAAACTCCCCTCCACTCTCGTACGGGCTGATGCTCACAAAAATGAAAATATTTTGCCAGAGCTACTCTGTAGAAAGCAGTGAATTTTATTATGCAATAATTCAAAAATAACACCTTAGAATGATAGGGAAGTGAAAATTTGAATTCTGTGGCGAGTCGTCCTCTTTCAATTTGTTTCTACACAACCTTACTACAAATGTGCCAAAAGCTATCAAGTGCTTATTTCAATGACAGTGCAGACAAGGGAAATGATGCAAACATGGTATAAATGTAAGCTAGTTGTGAACAACAAAGCCAGTCAGCACCATTTTAAGCGTACTTCGGAGTTTCACAAATAAAGAATGAACCACACTGCAAAAAGTTACTGCACAGAAGCTGTTTCTGTAACTACTCATGCACATGTTCCACAGTAAAGGCAAGATGTGTTACGTTCTGAGAAAAGCAGTCTCAGACTGCCTTGCATTTTCTGCGGAATGTCTCAGAGAAGAACTCGCAGTCACTTCCTTGTGAGTCAAAGACCTTGGATGAATATCAACTGCAACATCACCAATAAGATGCCAAGTGGTAAGCAGAAGTTTTGCAAGCATAAAAATATAACTGTATTTCAAATACCAAACAATCTTAGTAATGTATTTTAAGGTATTTATGCCTCAAGCAAAATCTGCATTATTTTGATTCATGAAGAGTGTCAGTCTGCTGCTATTTACTTTTTCAGCTGAACCTCTTCCACAATGTTTCAGCTTCTTAAGCTTAAGGTACTTCACATGACTGTATCACATATCAATTAATACTGCTTAATTAACAATAGTCCCATATCGAGCAGTGACAGAAATAATTTTAAGAGTAACTTGTTTATTCTATCAATCACTTTGAAAGTTAAGCTGTTTTATCAACTTGGACAACACATTAGCAATACCTTCCTACATCAGTGTGTGTAAATTTGTCTTTAACATACAAAATGAATAAGAAAAATGTATGATGTACCAGTTTTAAACTCAAAATTACACTTAGAATCAGCAAGCCAAATTTATTACTGTAACATCCAGCTTGCAATGAAAGTATTGCTCTTTTGGTATCTGAAAAAGGCTTTTAGAAATCCTCATTGATCAAAACATTCTTTACCAAAGATTACTTCTTATTTAAAATAAGGAAGTCATTAATATCCTATATTTTCATAAATATGTCATTAAGAACAGTAATAAAAACATTGCTTTTCTCACACACTAAAAAGGTTACTCTGCATGGGTTTAAAGACCATTACAAATTTCAAAATTACATAACAGCTGCATACTCAGTAAGAGTAAATCAATAAAGATGGCACTGGAAGTTTTCTAATAGAGAAATCAATCACACCTACCTATTGCAAATTCTATGAGTACTTTCTTTTAAAAAAAAGACTACGGTACATGCTATGGTAGTGGGTTCTGCACACAAGTCTGACAAAAATATAATTACTAGTAGTCTTCCAAAAGGTGCCGTGTTACAAAACTTAACAATGGTTTCATTTCAAGTATTTGCAATAAAACCAAAGACATTACTCAACACCATAGAGGAAAAATTGCCTATTCAGTGTTTCAGGCAAGTTTGAACAATTTTCTACAGACACCAATATAATTACATTTTCCTACTAGGAAGTTATATTTAGTTAATTAAAATATGCCAGTATCAATAATCACGGTAAAATAGGGGTATTTACATTTTACCAATTCTATTATAATAAACAAAAGGCTTAAAGATATCCATGCTGAATTACTGAATTTAAATTCCTAATTTATGCCTACCTGGCAAAAGTACTGGTTCCAGTTTTTTAATCCTTGGTTCTGATGCTATGTGGTCTTCAGCCTAAGGAAAAAATAAAGGAAAATTTACTGAAGAATCAGAACTTCACAGTCAGTCTGATCTGTTTGGGCAAAGGAAAAAAAGTTATTTTAACTGAAAAAAGCTGATCTCAAAGAGCTAGGATCCAATCATAGCAACAGTTTTAAACTGTAAAGATATTCACCTCTTTGTGCACATTTAAATACTCTATCATTCTGGTACAAAGCTAAAGTGCTAGTGTCTAGCCAATTATGTAAACTAAGATATACGATGTCACAGAACAAACAAAAAACACTGCCTTGACATTTCATAAAGGCTCAAGTCCTACAAGATTTACACAGATAGACACTGAAATATTCAGAGTTCTTCCACCAACTTTTAACATGCATAACTTTCCGACATAGGAAAAGTTTCCAAAAAAACAAGGCCTAGACTAAATACATGCCTACTTGCATTTTAATTCCAAAGCTTAAAAAAAAAAAACACTTCTGTAAAAAAACTGGAAACTTCAGTGAAATAGCCTTAATAACCACAGTTCTTACACTATCAGTGATATTGCCGTTTCCCAGGACTAGAAATATCCAGAATTACGTTGAATCAACATTTCACTTTTACCAAGACATTGTGAAAAAGCAAAAATGAGTCAACATGTGAAATGCGTTGCTAAGAGGTCCCGCCTTGTCTAAAATAAATAAAAATTACATTCTGTCAAGTGCACACCCAGATCACACAAAAGATCCTGGTGGTGCTATTAGATATACCTGATATGCATTATAATATTCTACTATATATACCTGATTTTTTGGTTATGTTATCAGCCAAGTTTTAAATGTGAAACGATAGCTGCAGTGAGAGTTAAATTATCTGCGTAACTGACAAGCCCCAGCTGTTTTCTCCTACAAGCACTTACTGCACAGTGTGAGCACAGATAAGTGGATACTACAGAGCACAAAGAGGAAGGCGAGCCCGAACACCTGAGGCGTCATTTAGACCTTCCCAAAATAATCTCACACTGGCCGGTTTTAATCAACACAGGGCTATATTTCGATCCAAGTTTTGCTCCTCGACCAAAGTCTGGTCTTGTCACCAGCATATGCTCACTTCACTCAGTTTGCGTGCAATTTCAAAGACCGAGAGGCCAACAAGCTACGTTTCAAGTCGACTGCGCAGCTTTTGTTTCTCTGTGCGACGCAAGATTTGTAGGGGCTCTTCGGGAGAGCCTCCAA